>VZTR01031101.1:188703-202815 GCA_013400775.1 Chaetops frenatus
TATATATATATATATATATATCACTGTATCTGCCCTGTAAACAAAACATGGTAATTAATCAGCAAAGTAGTCTAGCATATAACAATATTCCCCTGGCAACACAGACTGAGAAAGCTGTCTTGCCTTTAGGAGTGTTATATAAAAACATAACTTGTATGTTATTTGCTGTTGATGTACCAAACTGCAGTGTATATATTCAGCATCATTAAATGCTTCTAATTTAGGCAGTTAAGATTCAGCTATGTTTAATTTTATTTAAGAAGTGTTTGAAGCATTTTCTAGCACTAGTTTTCCTCCTTGTTTTTAATGGAGGGATTGTGTCTATACACCTTAGAAAGCACTCTTCCTGGTACCATATGTGCTGTTCTTTCAATCTGCCTTGCTTCCAAATTGCTGTGCTAAAATCAACTGCTTACTGTCCACTGAGTAAGGCATAGTTTGGAAAGTTTCATTTCTATCTTGCCACAATCAGAAGGGAAAAAAGACTTAACAGTCTAGTTTGGATTAGTTCTGTTTACTATGGCATAAAAACAAATATAATGATGCTTAGAATTCTCACATGCTAATTAGTATGTATACAGGCAGCAATTTACATTGCATTTTACTGTACATTGACACCTATGAATTCACTCTAGTTAAGTACTGTGTATTAATCAGAAACAAAAGTTGCATTAAATTGTCCAAAAATTTTTATTAAAAATAAAGTAAAAGTATAAATAAGCTAGGATAGGGCTTTAAATGCTCCATATAGAATCTGCAAAAGAAATGCCTTTAGTTCACCCAATCTGACTCAGGCATTAGACCAGATTTAGAAGACTGTGCAATGTTTTATTCATAGCAGCATGACTGCACAATTAAAACAACTGAAGATTCAGCTTTTAAGCAGCTCATTAAAGGTATTTTTAAGCTTTTCTTTTGAAAGAAAAACCCACCGAAATACAGCAAAAAGATTTTGAATGCATCAGTCAGCCCCACTCCATGACCAATGTGTATCTCCAATGACTTTGCTGTCATGCGCTTATGCCAGGAGATGTGAAATTGCCATTGTCATTCTAACTGGAGCTCTAGGCCACTGAGCTGCTACAACAGCACTATAGCTATTTCTGACTTTGTGGAATGGGGCCAATGTTTTCCTCAGAAATAAAGGTTAGAAAATGAAAAAAACACATATTTTTTTCTCCTCTCTCTCTTCCTGGAGAAGACTGGGCAAGTTAACAGTAAAGAAATTAATCAAGAGTTTTTAAAAACAAAGTACCATCTCTGGTTCAGGAAGTTCCTGAAACACAGACTGCTTGGTGATAGGAATATTTATGGGAGTATATATGTTTTCCCTTCCTTTCCTAGGGCTCCCTCAACGTCCATTTTCGGACATTGACTGAGAAAGAATACCAGGTTAGATAAGACATTCAGTCTGACACTGAGAGGCCATTCTCACATTCTGTGGTTCTCTAGATATATTTGGAAGTCTGACTTTAAAACATCAAGACCTCATTTTTTAATAAAGGTAAAGGAGTGCTGTAGATGTATGTGGTTTCTTTGAACCTACTACAATTATGATTTCAAGATTTTGCCTTTGGTCTTATTTTTTACATTATAATGCACCATACCTTTCAAGCACTTAAGCAAACAAAGGGCTGGTGAAGGCAGTTTGGTGGTGTTAGAAGGTAAATTACAGCTCTGCTGAATGACTTACTTGGGTATTGACTGTAGATGCTGTGTAAAGTGGCGATGCTGAATGGCCTCATTAACAGCTCTGAGGCCAGCGTGCCTGAGAGATGGCACCAGGACAAGGAGATGTTTTATCCCTCTCTAGCAGTCTATGAAATGCTTATTGACTGGGCTGAACCTAAAAAGTCAGGCCATTATAGGCAAATACAAGTTCATGGGCTTCATTCCAGACTAGGACTCCCAAAGATGAACATGTATATGCTAATTAATTGCATCAGAGTGTATTTAGGCCAAACAGTTAAAGAGAAAAGACTGAAACAGGATTAAGCTGCCCAGATGTAGGAGCAGGAGAAAGAAAGGGTAAATAAAGAGCTACCCTAAATAGTTTGTACTTTTTTTTTAAATTTTACCACTTACTAAACTGCATTTGAGAAATAAGCAATCATAGACTCTGATCAAAATTATATCAATTTGAGCTGAGTCACACAACCACTTTTTAAATGAATTCTTGTCTTCTGGTTTTACAGACAGAATCCTGCTGCATAACCTGTTTTAAGTAATTCAAGATGCACCTTAGAAAATCCTTGGCCCAAGGGCAGAAAATTTTTGAAACATTTAAAATGAATGGAAAAAATAGGATGATAAAGCTGCACAGTGGCTCAGAAACTAGATTCCCGTGAGGGCAGAAGGAATTTGTTTTAAAACACAGACTGTGCTTATCAAGGTTAAAAGGAAACATGACATTTTTCAGCATAAAATATGAAGACTAAGATGAGAGAGAGAATCAACAGGTAAAAATGTCTGGCAATGCCAGATTACATGGTTAAGGAACACAAAGGTAGAGGAAGAAATTAATTTCACAAATAAAAGTAATGTCCTTGGGCTGGACAGAGGGTTAACTTTGCTTACTGAGGCTTTAATCTCCAAGTCACTCTTCAGATCAGAGCAACTCTTAGGATAAACTGTACAACTGTATAACTGTGCCACTGATAAAAAACCTGCTGAGTGCATAAAGAAAATTGCAATTGAATTTTGCCACAATTTCATCCTTAGTCAAGACTGAAAGAGCTTAATGCTGGTACTCTTCAAGATCTGTGCTCCAATGACATTGATCAACAGTCTTCAGGAAATCAGATTTGTTACTGTCTCAAGGTATGAAAAGGACAGAAGCAAAGTGATGTAGCTGTATCAAGTAACTATTGTTCCTATGTAAACTTGAAAGGTATTGAATATGAATCTGAATTACATATTTCAAACTGAAATTGCAGAAACAACTAAATTTCTAATATCTAGACAACTGTAATTTCTGGTTGGAATTACTGAATATAAAATTAAATTATTTTTGCCCATATCTTTCAATAAAATAGCAGGTTTTTACTCCTTCTTATGACAAGAATTTTATCTGTTACAAAATAGTAAGACAAAAAGTAAACTCTTAAGTTCACAAAGACTTAAACCGGTGATAATTAACCTGGATACAATTTATACAATTATGATGCTTCTAAATTGCAAATCAGACTAAATGTGTTCTGTTGAAAGCAAAGCAAACAGCAAAAGTGAATCTGTTCTAAGAGCAACATCAGAGAAACATGTAATGCTTCTCCAGTTAAACATAATAGAAATTACTCTTGAAAAAGAGAACCTATTCTGCCCTATTCTACTGAGTCACCAATTCAGAACAAACACACGCCATTTCAAATTTGTCTTTCTTTTTCTTAATAGATTTTATGATTGTGGACCATATATACCTTGCTTTATATATGGCATAATACTATTTTGCATACTTTTTATTTCATTAAGAATTCATGTCCTAATGCTACATACAGCAGGTTTTTTCATGCATAGTTTGTAACTGAGACTATAACCAGAAAATCGTGCTTGTTCACCTGCACAAGGCAGACAGCTGGAAACTGCTGTCCTATCTTCTGAGTGAATTTGCACCAGGATATTTATATGTGCTATATATGTGCCTGGAAGGATACTGGTAAAAATTACTGATCATTGCAAATATCCCTCCAACTAATGGCTTTTTTAATGTAATTTTTGAACACATTCCACAGTTTACTCTAAGTTCAGAGAAAGACTTGAATGACAATGCTGAAGGAGAAAAAAAGCCAGGAGGTAGATTTGAGAGCAACAGTTTTGTAATGTATTGAAGGGTCTATTTTTCTAGTTTCAACTAAATCTCTCTCTTAACTCAAAATTAAATAATGAGATATATTCTGAAAGTTACTTCTGTTGAAGAGTCCTAGACATCTGGGGTTTATGATAAGAAGCCCTTTACAATCTTCAGCAAACTAGAACATGGGGGAGATAGTGAGGGCAGCATTCAGAGTTCATTATCACAGTCTCTGCGAAGAGAATCCTTTCTTAAGAGCTGTGGCCATTATGTGTAGCTAACTGTTAGCAACATGAATCTAAGTTGTACACAATTTAAAAAAGACTAAAACCTGGAAGCTCTCTTGGATGACTGACGACTGTGAAATCAAATATCATCCCAGTAAAAACCAAGAGTACAGCACAAAGAAGGTATCCAAGTTCAGTATGATATGACAGGGAACTCTAGGAATCTGTAATGTGCTTAAGCCATAAGAATTTTAACCTAAAGCTGGAAATCAAATTGTATTTCTTAAATCCTTCCATGCAACACAGCTTACTTCTTGTGTTTATCCAGCAAGCTGGCCTTTCCAGAGATCTCTCCAGGTTGCACCAGATAGCAGTGAGTATCACACATAGCAAAATGCCATAGCAGTCTGCCATCTGATTAGAACTTTTGCAAAGTCTACTTCAGTTACAGATTAACAGAAAGGATTTAAATTATTGAAGGAGAAAATTAGTAGCTGGAAAAAGAAAAGTAAGGAAAAACATGCAGGAAATTATAGGGAAGCCTCAGAACCTGATTATACTACATGTTTTAGCTTTTGCACACAGTTCATCATTTTTATGTGAGAAGTCTCATCCAGACCAAATATACTTTCCAGAGATTATTAACTTGTCCGATGGAAAAACATAGATATTTTACTGAATTGTAAGTCAGCTCAAAGCCTCTGAAGTCAAGTCTCAAATTTACATAGTAGGCATGAGGAAAAATGTAACCTATTTGGAACAGTGGAATTACAATCTAATCTATTTAACTTTTATGGTTGCCACCATGGAACTGGTAGCAAAGGCATGGGGTGGTAACACCTTTTCCCATTTCTGCTAGAAATCTTCACTACTCATCTGCTTCAGAATCTACTTTGCCAGCAGATCGTTCCTGAGTAGTACCCGTGTTTAATCTGCAATACGTGAAAGAGAAAAATGAGTAGAATCCCTTGCCAAATTTACAGCAAACAGCAAGTTCCAACAGCTCCTCCAGTCTTCCCTTTCACTACCCAAAGGCATACAAAAGTCAGGTAACTGGGGCAATCTAATCTCTTGAGCAACATTTGATCCAGCAGGTCTAAGATTATTTTTTGTATTCCCATACCTAAATACATGCATTAGGCACCATAAACCCAATATTATAGAGCCCATTGTAAGGATGCATAGATTCTACAGAAAAAGATCTCTGTGTCAGTCAGCAATAAAAGCTTTCCTGATTTTTTATCACCTGGCATTCACTGTAACCCTAGTCACTTCTCAAATTGTTAAGGCTCATAAACCCTTTTACTGGAAGTGTGAATAAGCGGAAAAGTTTCAGTATTAAAAATGTGATTAGGAGGAGCAAGTCTTAGCACACCATCTGCAGCGTAAGTATTTGCACTCAAATACTTATTATGTAAGTTCCATTAAGGAATAGTCAATGATGTTTGTCAGAGAGCTGAGGAGAGTTGAGAGAAGAAAGCTGTGTCAAGCAGCTTGTGATAGTATAAAGAGACTACAGAAATGTATGCATCCAAGGGGAGAGCTTTCAGGCAGTGGAAGTTGAAATATAGCATTTAGTCACTCTCAGTTTCATGAATACACACTAGATTATTACATGAAAGGAAACTGCAGTTTTAGCAATTCTGTGTACTGCAATCCAGGTGCGTTTGCTGCCAAGGATGACCTCCTGACAAGCACCTCATTTTCATCTCAATGCCCTGGATTCTCAATTATATACTTCATTATCACTTTGACATAATGAATACAGATTTCCTAGAATATAGTTTGATAGTTTGTGCTAAGAGCAAATCCCCAAAAATAGAATGCCTGGTCTCAAAAAGAGGTAGAGGCTGCTCTTCTTCCTTTTTCTCTGCTTCTTAAAGCTCTACTCTTAACTGTTAGACTGCTAGGTTTCTAACAGTCATCTTCACTTCCAGAGGCATCCAAGGATCAACAGCTATATTATGAATAGGTTCTCAAGTGTTCTGTGCTTCAGCTTGTCTCTTGTGCAGACTAATTCTGCTCTGCCAGTGTTTATTCAGCAGTTGCCATTGTCTGATACAATGGGCCTGGGTTACCATTTCTCAGACTTGTTCTTCCAGCTAGTCTACATTCCTTATCCTTGCCACTTCCAGGATCGGGAGATACTTTATGAAGATACTTCCTGAGCCTGCCAAAGGGGCATGCTCCCCTCTTCAAAAACAATAATCACTTTCACAATAAATTTAAAACTGAAACAAATACTTTGAAAAATAGCTGATTAATAGCCCTGATATAATTATCTTTTTCTTCTTGTGCTCCTTGGTTCCAAGAAAACAAAATATCACTTTTCTACATTCTAGCTTGATTTCATGATATCTTTTCCAAAGTTTTAATATTTGTAATATTTGCCACTCTCTGCAAGTTCAGTACAAGCTTTGTGGAGTTGCTTTATTAAGAAGGAGTATAAGCCTTTTGCACTGTACACAAAACTATGTGTAAAAAATTATTAAAATGCAAAGGGTTAGAAATTAACAACAATAATTTAAAACATTTTATAACCAAAATGAAAAAGTAGTTCAGCTAGCAAAATGTATTTTTGCTTAGGAAAATCTCTGACCAACTTCTACAAATCTTCTCACAAACAGATTTTTTAATCTGTTTTATATGTACTCAGCTAGAGATTCTCTAAATCTTCACAGAAGACAGGTATGCTCAATAAACCAATTATCATAAAGCTCCTGATTCATGCACTCTTAACTGAGATAACCATAAATAATCCTTTCACTATCAACTGGAGAGGAATGATGTACTGAACAGTAAGAATGCCCTCTGCAGGTAGAAGACAAAACCACTGTAATTTTGGACTTTATTCCAGCCTGTCTATTTAGGTGGGAGCTACATTAACAGGTCTACACTAGTCCTTGTCAGCCAGCTCTGACATTGTCTGGCAATTTTAAATGGTACAGTAGCATCTCCAGATACCATTGATGGGCAGTTTCTAATCTATCACACACCAGTTACCAGGGCAGACTGTGTCTGTGCTGCTGAATTAGACAGGAACATAGAGCCAGATCACGCCCTGGTGTGGTTTGACTGTACCAGCTACCATTCTTTCCCATACCTTCTGTATAATGCTACCTTTTACCAGGCGCATGAGATGTTGTTTGTGCATCCTTCCCTTAATTCTAAATATTAGAATACACATAAATTATGCCTAAAGCCAGAGCAGTGCTCAATTTTGTCCAAGGCACATCAAGAGCCAACTGCTGCATATCGTGGATATAACCAGTTCTGTGCCATTTGGCCTCTGATCTAGAGACCAGTGCCTCCTCTCTAAAGCCTCAGTAACCTACTGCAAGAGCCAGGTTTTGAAATAATCAATACTGCATTTTCCTGAAGGGCAAATTTAGTGTGGGGGACAGCATATGTTAGGTAGCACACAAGCATCAGGTGAAAAGAACTTCCTGTTGAAGCTGTTATCAAAACAGATGCTAAACCACCAGGCTTGTATAGGCCGCTCTGAGCCTACTGCTGGCTTTGTCCACTACATGTTGCCAGAGGTTTCAGAGCCTGTGTCACAGCAATCTCCTATTCTTTACAGAAAAACAGCAGTCAGCAACTATCGCATGCCTGAACTCCATGACCCTCGGCCCCATGACCTCTATCTCAGCATATTCATGCTGGTTTTCTGACTGGCCAAGTTTACTGTAGATGAGATCAACAGAAATATACATATAAGCACTCAGTTTAAGAGAAGAATGATCTCATCTCTCAGCCAAAGATTAATGTGAATAAAACTGTTTGAAGATAACTGTGAAATCAGAGCAGGAAGCAAGGTTTTAAATACAATCTTTACTGGAACAAGAAGACTGATGAACATCATGTGGAGCACTGTAAATGTCATATGCAACAAGAGGAACAAAGCAACAAAAGTCAAAACCAAAAAAAGATGACAGAGAAAGATCTGTGGTCACGCCTAACTTAGTAGCCATAACTTTTGTTATTTTCACAGGAGCTTCTGACCTCTTTCATAACAACATGCCCAAAACATCTTGCTTTGGGGTATATTGACTCTAATGGATGGCCTTGACTTCCTGCTGCACATGAGCTGCAGCTCTAACTTCATGTGCAGTTCAGAGTAATAGGTGTATTCAGACTCCAGACATACAGACAAATTACTTGCTTGTACTTGTCCCTAACTGAGCCATGGAAGTTCAGGTCATTCATATAGTTCACAAAATCAGTATACACAATTACAATGCCTGTCTGTTTACTGAAAACATGAACAAGTTACTTCATTCCTATATTTGAGAAAGCAAAGAGTGGTATTCTACATACAGGAGCCCCAGCTGCCAGCAGAATAAGAACTGAGAAATAGAAAACCATTTGATCAGCTTTGAGTTTAAAGACATGCCATAGCATATGTAACTCCCAAACTGGGTTATTGTGACATGGCAGTTACAAAAATACTGTTCTTTTTCTGTCCGTGCCTACAGCTTACCAGTGAGGTCCATGAACATGGCTTTGGACTTTCTGGGCAGTCTGATTCATCCTCAGTCTATCAAAGGTCTTGAGTCATATGTTTAAGTTCCATGAAAATCCCATTGTATTTATGTGTACACTGTTTTGAATTGAATCCTGATTTACATTTCAGCACTTTATTTTTTTTTCCTGCTGGAAATGCAGTGTCAGTAGCTGACATCAGAAAACCAGAGACATGCTTCTCATGGATGCTGCAGGTGTGCCAAGAACTAACCAAGGAGAGCGCAGAGCAACTAGGAGAGCTGTGATTACCTGAAGATGCATTTCTGAAGGTCTTGTATTAAGGTCCCTCCTTTTATGTGCAACCTAACAGAGAACAGATAAATCCTTACTTTTTCCTCCCCTGACACATCTGTTGAAACACTAATAGAAAGATTATTTTTAAGATTAAGTCTATGACAATAGGCTTAGCAGCAAGAGACAAAGACCAGTACCTTGTTTTATTTGCATGTTGTTTTGCAAGTTTTTCTTGTTTCTAGGCTGCATTTTCGGCTTTCCAAACAATGCACAGGTGGTTTTGATTTAGTGTGTATGCCCATATAAAATATCTACTTCCCAAACTCCAGTGTAGTGCACACTACCTGCATTTTCCTGGAAATTATGAAGCCCAAACTTTGCTACTTGTCATAGACTTCTTACATTAATGGTGAATTCTGTAGCTGTCTCCACTGATATGCAAGTTTGCACTGTATACAACATGCCTGTCCTGCCAAAGACCAATCTAATTCATCCTTCCCCCACAAAATGCCACCACCACTGCACCCTTGTCACATTTATTTTTCAACAAATCTCTCTCTCCATTCCACTACAGCTACCCCAAGGCAGTTACTGCCAGTGTTAAGCTTTTACTATTCATACAAAACATCTTCATTAACTTGCCAATATATTTAAGAATAGCCTATATACCTTGGGTGGGGCTTACACAGCCCCAAAGTTAGGTTCATCTTCACACTCTGTAAAACTGAAGTGGGAATTTATCAAGGTGTCTGCACATGAAATACCCAAGAAAGCAGGGACTGTAAAGCTGCCAAGTTTCAAAGCACCTGGGCATGCCATTCACAGAATCTGCAATACAGCATGTCAACAGGTTGTCACAGCCATAGACTGAGAGTTAGCAGGATGGCAGAGTATGTTAAATTTACTGCATTTTAACACAGGCCAATGCTTATTTTCTGAATACAGAATTAACACTGGATTTTCTGATTTGCAGAAGGTTTTATGTTTAATGGACTGTGTGTAAAATTCCCCAGGCTCTTAAGATTACTGTGTACCACTGCAGCTAAACTTCAGTTCAAGCAGAGAATTTTTCTATTTTTTAAAAAAAGTTAATAACCATCATCTGCATCTACCATCACCCCTTCAAATACTATTACATTTATGTTTACATATACAAAACAAAGCATCTCAGTCTTATTATGAGAAAAGCCAGAGTTTAAAGATAAAACTGTTAGCGTTTGAACTGAAATTAAGTAATATAAGATAAAAATTAAACACAAAAATTATTGCTAGAAAAAAACTCAGTAAGGATTCAGAGACAGATTCCCCAAATTGTTGGGTATTCTGCTCTTCCATCCTTATTCACAGTTTCCTTGGAACTGAATGGAAGTAAGAATTAATTAATTAAAAAACCAAAACCTTATTAAAGAAATTGAGGGAGATGTGATTAGGCCCAAAACAATCATTTGGTTTGAATTAGATGGAAGAAGAACATTTGGGAACAGATCTGTAAAAGAGAAACAGTTTAAGTATAGATATAAAATGGGAAAGAGAGAAAGAGGTTAAATAAGGCTACAAAAAGTTGATGGTTAGAATAATCTCATTTTTTATTTTATATCAATGTCTATAATTAAAAAATGGAAGGAATTGTAATTAATGGAACTTTTTTTTTGCTGTAGTGGTTGATGCAGTATCATTTGTGAAATTGTTCTCTAAATTGAGTAGAATAAGATGTAGTACAAATTTTATAAACTGCTAAGTGGCTGTGAGGAACCAGGGACAGGCAATGTCGGAAACAAAAGGACTGAACTAGATGACCAGTTTACTTCCTCAATAAATGTTTTTAGGCTCCTGGTAAAAGAGATGGAAATAGGCTAATAAATTCAGTGTTGCCCTGTACAAAAGATGAAGCAGGCACAGAAATACAAGTCTAGGTTACTAAGAGCAAATGCCATGAAGAATAAAAAGATCTGCAAAAATAATACAGGTCGTGTTGCAAAGTAAGATATAATTTCCAGGAAAGAAGTAACTCCAGATATGCTTTAATAGTGAAAAGCAAATTCAGGGATTTCTCAAAATACAAAACCCCTCAAACCAATTAAACAAAAAACTCACACAGTCTCTGTGCTGCAAGTTGGATAGGTATAGTTTATTCTCTATATTCATGATGAACAGCCATGAAATTCTAGAAGAGAGATTGACGTCTTATTCTCAGAAAAAGCTCTTTTCCCATGGTGAGGCAATGGCAGCTTTGGGACAGATTGAGGGCCAGGGCGAGGTGTGGGGCTGCCTGTGCTGCTGGGTTGGGGAATCCTTGGTCATTAATGACAGACAGAGCTGTCCACGGTCCTGTCCTGGTGGAGGGGTCAGGGCTCTGTGACCCCTCCAGTCTCTGCCCAGGACACGTCTCTGTGCTTGTGTGACTGCATTTAGAGATCTGTGTCAGGTCAACGTTTCCATTTCCTACATCCTCCTGCCTTCCTGCCTGTCAAAGTAAAGAATTGCCCTTTTCTGGCACAGAGCTGTTCCAGATGAAAGTGTCAGCCAGAGAGCTCAGTGCCACAGGAAAGCTGCTTTGCACATCCATCCTTTAGGAGATTAGCCAGCATACCAGTCCCAAAGCCTCAGGCAGCATGAAAAGGACTTCAGAAGACAGTCACACCATCAAAATAAGATGTTCACCTTCTCCTCATCACTTTCCTGTGCTCAGTAGCACCTGTGTGAGCAGGCTGTTTTTATTCTACATGTGTGGCATAGCTTCCAAATGCACAAAGGCTTCATGGTGCACAAAAATGGGAGCTCAGGTACCACGGACAAACAACTGTAAGCTGGAGAATTCACGGCAGATGTGGGCTTTGTTTGTCTGACAATGGCACTAAAACTCTTATCAACTCTATCCTCACACTAAATTCAAAACACAACATTGTACCTGCTACTAGGAAGAAAATTAAATACATCCCAGCCAAAATCAGGACTGCTTAAAAGATTCCAAGGACCAAATGTAAATACTTGGCATTAAAGAAAGGAGAATAAACCAATTGCAAGAAAATAGTTCCCTAAACCAGGCAACCTGATGTAATGGGATTAAATATTGAAACATTACTCTTCATATTACCCATATTTTTAAAATTACATTCTGTTATGTCTTACAACTTCATGTGAAAATCTTTGCAGGCAGGCTCAGATTATTATCACATAGTAGTTCATAACATACTAGAAAAACTCCTCTAATGTTATATAATAGGGAAAATGTGAGAATTAAATAGTATCCTTAATATACTGTTATATCAGTTCTGAAATGAAGACATCCTGGGAATGGAAAATTTAGTAGTAAAGAGGGAAAGGATCTAAGAGAACAGATTCTGATAATTCAGTATTATTTTCAAGTTGATTGGGTGTCTGTTTGTAGGACATTTTTACACCAAAGCATTCTTGTGCCAGAACCCAGAGAGAGTTCTGTGGGTATGAAAGGAACATCCCACTTAGAAGAAAGAAATTTCAAATAATCCAACTAGTTCAGCATTGTGGGAGAAGGATGAAAGATATTGGGACTTCACACAGAAATGTCTTCATGAGCCAGAGAATAAATGTCCCTTTCCAGCATTTGAGAGCGTGTTTGTCTGGCAGTGATTGCACTCTTACAAAATGCAATTTCATGTGATGACACTAAAATTTGAGAGTCAAGTTCTGTCAACTATGTGGTCTGCAAAGTTACTTCTTTCAATTATTTTTCAATAAGTTGTCATAACAATCATTATAGTTTGTGGTGATCTGGCATTTTATAAACAGGAGTAACTCCAAGAATGACCAGAATTTTCTGATCTCATTCCCAATATGATCTAGATTTTTAAAAAGGGAAAAGCTGAAAAATTTGAATTTTGTGTGTCTGGGAGTGAATGTTAGAATGGTCAAAACAAGTGATGATCAGTCAAACATCTACAGTCACACATTTGCAGATATATAAATAGTTCTAATAGTTTATTAGAACTTCAGTGGGTCACCGGATTTCCTACACTTTGTGTAGATATAACATTAAAACGGGGGTTATTTGACTTCACTTAATTACTGGGAAGCTAATAAATAAAACAATATACAGTATGAAAGGGCAAGGCAGAATTCTGTACTAGAATTGCAATCTTTACCCAGCAGCTCTATTAGCAGATCAGGATAACAAGTACGTTGTGATTAATAACTAGAAAAGAAGATTTTCAGGATGGTATCTGTCCAGCTTTATTTCTTATCTGTGAGCCAGGCTTCACTCTGATTACAGTGGCCCTTCAGCACGGAAGACAAGGCTGCTGTGGGGCCAACTGCAAGGGGATTACCTGGATTCAAAACAGGCCCTGCTGTGGCACAGCAATTACTGCCCGTGGGGGAAAAAAGCCTGGAAACCTGGGAAATCTGGGAAATCCGGGCTCGGGCAGCTCAGCCACCGCCTGTGCTTTCCCACATGGATTTTCTTCCGGAGTACGGAATGGACTCGGTAATTTGAAAAACCCGGACGGGATTTCTCCTGAAGTACGGAATGGACTCGGGCTGGATTTTTGCCGGAAAAACTAGAAAACACTTGAAACAGAGATTACATATTTCCTGAAGTTTTATTACAATATAATTTAATAATATGAAGAAATTGAAAGAATTCCATGAAAATTTAACTTCACTTTTAATCATGCAGTATCTACCTTTCATATTAAAAAATTTTAACCAAATGTTCTGAAGCTGTCACTGAGCGCTGTCACTCCTTGGGCTCAGCATTTATTATGCCTACAGACTGGGTACTGGAAGGGAACCTTGACTCAGCTGTGATCATCCTGGCAGACTAATTCAGTCAGTTAATAATTCCACTGAAGTGAGTGATAATATTACTTGCTTGAAGTTTTATTTGTATTGAATGTGTTGTTATATCTTGACCTTAATTGTACACTGTCTTTATTTTTGCAGCACGACAAAACCATTTTGGTGGAACTTGATTATTCCCTGAGCCTCTGATTCTTAGGGACACAACAACATTTCTGTTTTTTGCTCTTGCATAGGGTGTAGCACATTCAAAGAATCCACTTCCCACCCTGTGTGGGAATTAATTCCATCCAGAGCAAAGTAGGACATTAATAACACCACTGGAGATAATGAAATGACTGAGTATATTAAAACCATAGTAAATGAGGGCAAATTTTGGCATTCATTTTGGATTCCAACTGAAAGATTTGTCTCCTTTGTCTTCTCCCCAGAATGAAAAAGTATCTGAACTTTAACAAGGACTCTTTTAATAGAGTTCTATAAATAATAAAAAATTAATTAAAACTATTACTATTAAAATAGTTATAGCCGTTCCATAAACAACAAAACCAAAACAAATAA
>VZTR01031102.1:13028-49275 GCA_013400775.1 Chaetops frenatus
TGCTGCTCAGAAAACACAACTGCTGGATCCCTCATTAGAAGACATTGTCTCATATATAATACATTTCTTCATATATTCTGTTTTCTCATTCAGTAGAAAGTATGAGTTTTAAAATATCTTGTAATGAATGGTTCTTTTTGACTATCACTAAGCAGAAGGAAAATATCTGCCCAGTGGGTCTTGGCTTTTGTGAATCCAAGGAAGTGCCTAGTTTTTATCCAGAGTTCAGGATTCCACTTGTGATCACATACGTGAATTTTAAATTGAAACTCATGACCCTTACCAGCCTAGACAGAAATTAGTTCATCAACATGAAGTCTTCATTCTGTAAAATGTGGTTGTATTACCTTTCAAACAGATACCTCTGGAAATGGATCTTGAAACAGTAGTCATTCATATAAACAAACCTGAGGAGTTTCACTTCTTTTAAGCACAGTTCTATACAACTGTATATTAGTTTATGTTTCACTAGATCATCACTACTCTCGACTTCTTTTACCATTTCAAAGGGTTTGGAATTAGTTTACTTACAACATTAGTATAGAAAATCTTCCATAATGGCATTGAAATGATACTCATAACTTTTATGGCAAAAGACACGTTCTTAAGTACTGTTTACCTCAAAGTTGTTTTAAAATTACTTAACATTGTGATGATAGCCTTTCTTATCACTTTATCTTTTTTTCTGATATCCTTTTTAATCAGAAACTGCATAAGTAATGATGCTTGTGTGATGAATTTTAATCTAACTTTATATAGTAGAGCCCTTCAGAATATGTATGTGGTTTTTTTTCTCCATTTGTACTGTGCTAATGACTTTGGAATTTAAAGGTCACCGTGAAGCACAATGTGTTGGCTGAAGGAGCCCATGCAATTTTAATAGTGCTTAGCAGGCTGGTGAAAAGAGCAGTCTTTAACACTATGCATGTTCTGTGGGAGTTACTGCTTTATGATGTGCAGACATTGAAGGAAGAATGCTAGTGGACTGGAAAGTTGTTAGAGCTTAATGATATCCTGCAGTTCGATAAATGCCAAGGCAAACCAACTGTGCTCATTTTCAACCTAGGATAAATTGATTTTGTGATAATTTCTTACATGATTAAATAATATCAATATGATTATTTTCTCCTGCTATTCATATAACAGCTTGCCTATGGAAACTTTTCCTTTTCAGTGCACTTTGCTTTTGCCCTGAGAATTTTACATACCATGAGCAAGTATATAGAAATGAAATGTAATTAAAACTTTGTTGTCTGCATGGGTGGGTTTTTGTATTCCTCTTCCCCCTCCCCCCTCTCCTCACCTCCATGTCATCAATTAAATCCAGCATTAACCAGCCTCAAAATAGGAAGATATTTAGGGGAGTGGGTTGTTTGGGTTTTTAGGAGATAGTCTCAGAATGTCTAGGGATCAGCATTTTGCCACTGGTGGTGGGCATAAATTTAAGCCTAAAGCACAGCATTAAGATTTGTTAAGACATTTCAGGAAAGAATGCACATTGCAAATGTCAACATATTGTAATGCAGAAGTAAAATGAAAATTGCCTAGGGAATGTTAATTGCTTAGAAGTTGAGGCACATGAGAAATAAGCTTAGAGATTACTACTGTCTTCTTTTAATAATTTAATGTTAACCATAAAACTGCCCAAACTAATATTTTTCTCTTCCTTCTAACTTCATCTTTTTTCTTTCTTTTTTTGCAGAATAATAGCATATATTATTTGATATGGACTATGAGTGTTCAGTCTGTCTTCCAGCTTTTAATGAAGTATCTTTGCAATATTAATAGGGAAGAGAGATAATTTAAAAGAAATGAAATCTTCCATTTTGTGAGATGACATGCTTTGATGTTTTTTTTGATGTGTGCATATGATCTTTCCAACAAGCTAAATTTGACCTAGTTAAACTTATTTTGTCAACTTAGAGGTTTAGAGCACTCTTACCCACCCTGATTAAAACAAGTACAGCATTGTCTGTTTGACTTCAAGCTCCCCATGAGTGCTGCCTTTTGAAGATACCTAGTTTGTTTTGTTGAAGTTGCTACTTACATTGTAATACTTCACATAAACTGAAATTGTATTGGTAGTTCTTAGGGTGTGTTAAATAGAAATTCAGCTGAGGTAACCAGCATTGATAGGTTAAGCAGTGGCAAACACTAACTGAACTGTGTCTTTAGTGGTATATAGAAGAGTTTCCTCTTAACTTAGTCATCCAGCACTGTGCTGCAGAGGGAGAAAGTACTTTGATTTGCTCTCTCTGATTTTTTTGCTTTACATTTTTGTGCTGACGTGTTCAATGGTGTTTTGTAGTTGGAAGGAGATGATGAAAACTGGTCATAGAACCATGGAATGATTTGGGTTGGAAGGTACCTTAATCTAGTACCAACTAGTACCCCACTGGCAGGGACACTTTCCACTAGGCCAGGTTGCTCAGTGCCCCATCCAGCCTGGCCTTGGACCAGCCCATGGCATTGATAATTTACCATGTACTGGCTCTTCTCCTGTGGTGCTGTGGAATGAAAGAATCTAATCATTATGTGCTTCAAAATGCTAATGCTGTAAGGGCACAACGTGTCACCTGCCTAGTGCATTGAGGAAACAATTAAATTGATCTCTTAAATTCTATTTTGTTGTTCCCGTTTCCTTTTTTTAGAGAAAGTCCCCATTTTGTACTTTCCATAGTGGTGGAATTAGGGGAAGATTAGGTTTTGGAAAGGCTACAGTACACATCACTGAACTATGCCTGTCTGGTTCTCCCTCCTAGAGGTATTTTTTTAATCTTTCTGATTCCCATATGTCTTTTTCCAACCTATATGTGTCATTTGGTTCATTTAAACACTTACACAGGAAAAAAAAATACAATTCAGTAGAAATCCACTATAAACTCCAGAGTTTAATATAGTGGAATTGCAGTGAATCTTGTAATTTAAAAGAAAGAAGACATTAGAGTAACAGATCTACAGATAGTTTATGTGGATTTAACTTACTTTCTTCCTAGTATTTCCTGTGATTACTGATTTTGAGATATGACCAGGAATTAAGTGTAATGCTTTGGGTATACTGTAAATGAACATAGTTTATAACTGGATAGAGCTGGTGCTGTTGGACAGTCTGAAATAGTGCTGTATCAGAACATAAGTTCCATCTTCCTCCTTTTATTAAGTAAATTGTGTGTATATCTGTAATGGAAACCTTGCAAGATCTGTCAGGGAATGGGAGAATTTAGTATTTACAAACCCAAACTGGCTGAAACTGCTGTCCTCTTGGGAGCAAATAGTGAAGAGTTTTACATGCACCTGCTGGGGGAAGAGAAGAGTATGTGAGAATTCCTGGGCTTTATTTTGGAATTTGAATGCCCAGACTTGTCTTCCTTTGAAGTAAATAATTTAATTTTATGAACATCAACAGAGGGAACTTAATGCTTTCAGCAGATTCTAGTACTGAAATTACACTTCTTCAGCAAAAGATTATTTTAATAGGCAGCATTATTTCAACCAGTAACTGCATAAACTTGAGATTGCCATGCCAATTTCCATTAATGCACCTTGTATGCATTAAATATACCAAAACAAGTGGAGTGTACCTATGCCAGGTGTGATGGCACTGCTTAGAGTAACACAGTATTGACAGTAATATTTTTACTTTGGTCACAGTGTGGATGGGGCAACTGGTTTGGTTTTCAAGAAAATTCTAACACTCCACTTAAAAATCAGTTTTGGTTTTTGTGCTCAGTTGGTATTTGTACCTCAGACATAGGTTGTAATAGTTTTGTGTCTGAATTGTCTGCTGTGTTTGAAAAAATACT
Organism: Chaetops frenatus; assembly: GCA_013400775.1. Lineage (NCBI taxonomy): Eukaryota > Metazoa > Chordata > Aves > Passeriformes > Picathartidae > Chaetops > Chaetops frenatus. The sequence continues at coordinate 16,832 of VZTR01031102.1, forward strand.
GCGTTTTCTTGAACAAAAATGTTTCTTCTTCATTCTCTTCATTTTCTTTTGTAAAATAGCACTGAATTTAATCAGAAACTGTACTTAGCTGATTGTGTCAGAGCTTTGTGCAGATTTAAATTATTCAGTCTGTAGTAAAACTTGCCTGAGTTATTTTCAGGTAAATATCTGATTAATTTGAAATTCCCCGTGGATTTCTGTAGCCCAGAGTTCTGTTTGTTTTAAAATAAATACATTTAAGAAAAAATTCTATGCTTCAATGGATTTTTCAGACAAGGACTGAAGCAAGTCCTTATAAATAGCAGAGTTCATAAACCTTGGGTAAGAGTCTCTGTGCATTAAGGTATAAATTTGAAGCTGTGCGTCATCAAAGGTGTGTTGTGAGGGTTCCAGCATATTTCGGTTAATAACTTCTCTTACTCTGGAGTCCAGACTGACCTGTGTGTTAAAATAGAAAATCATGTAAATAATAGTGGTGAACAGTAGAGGTGGGCTCTTAGTATTGTTTTATTGGTTGAAAAAGCCATTGTTTTTAACCATTTCAGCTGGTGTCCTCCAAGACTGTAAAAATTGCTAAGTATACCTAGGCAAAAAATGATTCTGTTAAAATTTGAATGGAGTAATATCTTGAGTATGGGTAGAGAAATGTCCTCACTGAGGTACCTTATTTGAACAAGGCTGTCTGCAATCCCATTGAGACCTGAGAGACCGGTGGGTTATTTCCAGACCAACTTCCTGCTCTGTAGTAGAGAGCATTTGTAATTTTTTTCTGGCAGTTCATTTCCTGGAGAGTTAGTGCTGTTGTAGAGACTGAATTTGGAGTAAGAGTATGACGCAGGCAGAAAATGTAACCTTAGGAAGCTGTTGCTTAATCAAATTACTGTTGAAAAGCAGAATGAATTGATGTGAACCACAGGTAGGGCTTATAATGATTCCATACAATGTACAGTAATGTGTATTTTTTCTTTTTTCTGCAAGTCTCTAGTGTCTGTAGAGAGATATTACTGTGGCAGGAACAGACTGGGTAGATTTAAACAGCATTTTTGTAAGTACGTAAGTATAGCTGGCACTACAAAAAATTAAATTGCAATTTTGCAGGGGTGTTGGAAGGTTAAAATTCCAGCCTGCTTGGCAGCATTATATTCAAACTGAACTGAGGTGTCTTTGAAACTTGACATATTTGCTAACAGCAAAGTAACAAGTAGTTTTGAAAATTTTGGGGAAGTCATTGTGTTTCTTCTATGCCATATTTTGTCAGCTGCTCTTTGAGCAATTTGTGTTTTGGAAAAAACACTTTATTTGCAGTTACTGTGCTTTTGGAGAGACGCATACACCCCCTTCCGAGTGTAACGAAAAAAGGAACTGATTTGTCCAATAAAATTTGAGTTGAGCAAGGATAGCGTGATCAGCCATATATTTGTGCCTCAAACTAAAAATTGCGCATCAGCACGCACATCATCAGGGCAACGTAGGAAAAACTTCCTTACAACCAATGAAAGTAGCTTTGACCACCTCACCTCCAATGATGGGTGCCTTCTTCCCCTAAATGTCTACTGGGTGGCAGTGGAATGTGTGGGGGGAAAAAGTTCTCCCAGGGTATTGCCGTAGCTTTAAACACAAACATGTTAGAACTAACTGTGCAAAGCAACATCAAAGAATATATTAGGAAAAGCAATATACCTCTTTTGGAGAAAGGATAGAAATATAATCTTCATAAATCAGCCTTGCTTTTTCTTCAATGACGCTTTTGTTGGATTCTTGTTTTAGTTCCTCACAGGCCATCCAGAAAAGCATGTTTTCCTCACTGAATTCTGTTCGTAGAAATTCACGAAAAGCATTTCTGCCAGCTGGAGTAAGCATCAACTTATCAAATGATTGAGCCCAGGCATTTACTTCTTCGAGAGTGGGAGCAGGGCTAAAGGAGGAAGAAGAGCAAAAGAAGAGAGAAATGAATGATTGTTACTCAAGCTGTTTGCAGCTGGCAGGAGGCATCTGCCATCACAATGGAACAAAATTGTAAGGTTCATGGGGCTCTGGTTCCTCACTGGACCTACCCAAGTGCAAACTCTTGAAAACACATTTATAAGATGTTTTTTGAAAGTGTGCTTATCAAAAGCTCTGGTGCAGGTGATTGCCTCTGCTTTTATGCAAAAATTGCAGTTTACTGCTCAAAGTAATTGCAACAACGAAATACCTCTGCAACAGCTAGACATTTTTTCTATTCCCCAATATTCCTTGTTAAATTATGGTTAAAAATTGAATGAAAATACATATAAAGAAGCAATAATTGTAGCACTCTGAAAGGAATCCACCTGTATATTACCATTTTGCAGGTGTTCTTACCAGTTTGAGCATTTCTGAAGAAACTGCTGCCTGACTTTTGGGAGGATCTAAGCTCCACTTCATTATTTTTGTAAGGGTGAGCACTGCCAGTTAGGCTCACTTGAGACTCATACTTGCTGGGTAGGAACAGGATGTATTTTCAAAATATTTCAGGAAAAAGGGGGACAGTTTACAATGCTGGTTTTAATTTGTCTTGTTATGAGAGAGGGGATGCCCTTATGTGCTGCATATAAATAAAGAAAAATATTACAGATCAGACCTTTGGTTCAATAGAAGGTAAAAAAGCAGAGGACTTGCAAATTGAGTGTAAATGACAAATAGATAATAGTTATTTTCATATTTCAGGTAAGTCATTACAGCTAGTATGGTTTGTTGGGTTTGTTTCATTTTAGCTTGACAGAACACCTAGTAAATACTTTACCTTTCCTCACAATTTGGAATACCCTCTGCTTGGAGTTCATGAGATGTTCTCCTTGCTCTCTCTTCTTCTTGATTTCTAACAGTAAGACTGCAAAGTAGCAAACAAAGTTTTAGTCAACTTTGTAGAGAAAAAGGCTGAACATACACCAGATACTTTTCCATCCATACTAAAAAAAAAATAAATCTAAAAGGACAGAAGCCAATGATAGGCACATTACCCTTTGTTACATTCTGTACAATACAATTTTACAGTTGTATAAACCTGGCAAACTTGAGTGTAGCTGAATGCTGTTTAATATTCTATAATAAAGATTTTCTACAGAAGGAGCATAGATCCATAAAATATATCAAGTTGAAGGAACCCATAAGGATCATCAGGTCCAATTATATATATTTATATATATGTGTGTGTGTGTCTATGGAATATATATGTATACATACATATCCTTTGTCACATACCAAATCTGTTCTCCATTGATTTTTGTACTGTGTGTGCTCAGTGCAATTTTTTACTTAAGCTGGACCTGGTGTACTGGTTTTATGTGAGTTAGATTTCGAGGTAGGTGGGTTTGGATTTGTATGTTTGCACTTTTTTTCTCCTCAGCTGTGATGAGGGCCAAGACTCTGATTTGGAGTGGTGATACCACCAGGCCAAGTTCAGAAGCAGGACACAATATTTAAGTGAGCTAGAGACTTCTGTATGGAATGTTGGAAGGGTAAGCATCTTCCAGACTTCAGATGTAGATACAGCCAGATTGTGTGGTAATTAATTGCATCTTAGGAAATTGCTAATACAGTCCTCAAAATGTAAGGTCTGGAGCACAAAGAGCAGATCTATCATGGCTGAATATAATTTTGAGTATGTCTGAATAGAAACACTCACTTGTAGCATTACAAAAACAAAGTTTGCTGCAATCACTAGTGATTGCTAGCAGTTTTGATACCCATGGAAGGGTAGCTGTCAACTCCTGCTTCTTTCAGCAAATGCTAGTTAAGATAGCTCTAGTTTTTAAAAATTTCTTTTGTAGTTGTAGGTGATTCATTTTCATCTGAAACTGGATTTGAAAATATAAATACTTCTTTTTAGGGAGTGAGGACTACATTCCAGCTCATCCAGGCTATCGTAGCTTAGTGAGAAATGCATGTGCATACACACATGCATTCATCTAATCTGTAAAGCTGCTTAAAATAAGTCAAAAAGAAAAGATCCCAGTGAATAACCTATATGAAACGGGCCCTCCAGCTGAAACAAAGCAATGCAGTTGCTGTAAATTTAGGGAAATATCAAACTTAATTTCTTCATTTGAATCTTACCTTTCTTTCATGCTCATGTTCTAAGCTTTGCTGCCTTAATCCCTAAGAATCTCATTTATCTCTAGGAAGGATTTTTGCTAAACCAGTGGATTTTTCTGCCTGTTTTGCATTCTAAACTCTTGGCCAAGTTTTATTTGCAGCCTTACTATTAGCTGGGCATCTCCTTCTCCCTATTTATCTACTGTTAGTCCATAATCTGCAGAGATGTGCTTTTCTCTTTGCTATGGCATTCCATAGGAAAGCTTTCATATTGCTAAGATGGAGAGCAGACATTGCAAACACTTTTTTCTAGCAACATCTGAAGCATATGATCAAACCAATTAACTATCTCAACTTACCTTTTGAGAAAAAAAAAAAAAAGAAAAAAGTAAGTAGTAATGCTAGTTCTTTATTCTTTTGGGTTATATGGGTCTCAAGCCTTTGCTACCCTTTTTGCCAGCAGTTCTGGCCTTTTTTGAATATGTAAAGTGATATGTATTCCTCACACATAGACAGGAAGTGATACTCTTGTTAGAGCTGTTTTTGGATTGAGGGGATCCAACAGATCCAATAGAAAGAAATACAGCCTTCATAGGATTATGCTCAGAAAAGGAAAAAGGCTGAAGAAATAACAAAAGCTTCCCTAAGAGAACAAGCCATACCTCAGAAAATTACTTACAGGCAGTTTCTTTCCCTAGAAATGTACAAGTAAACAATAAAGAGACTGGTGCAATACTGTATCCTCTCAGGATCTGGAAGAGTAACAGGTTGGAGGCTTGGATTTGACTGTAAGAATGAACACGGGCTCTGAGCATCCAGCTGAGAGACTCATTTCAGTTCATTCTAAGTCTACTATTAAGAGTATGCTGAATATTGGATATTCAACAGCTCAGCTGCATGACTCATGGAGACTGTTATTTTTATTCCTATTCATAATTTTTCTGTTCCAAGAGCTTGGGCTATTTTGAGGAAATGGTCTATGAATGGGGAATATAAATAGCTTAATTACAGTTTGTTTTGCATTTCTTGCTACTAGAAAACAATTGTTTAAAAAAAAATCAGAAATTATTTTAAAGCTAAAACAATCTTTTCTGAGCTGGTATTGGTTTCCCAGATGATTCTGAAATGCAAGTAGGAATTTTAAGCATCGTGAAATGTGGGTACTTCCACAAACCCTATTGAGTAAATTGAATTATTTGAATTGTTTGAATAGTGAGGTGCACAGAAAACAAGGATCCTGGAAATAATTAGGTAAAAAGCTCTTTGTCAACAATTTAAAAGGTAAAATGCAAATCTTATATACCATGACTTAGTAGATAAATGTGTCTTATTTTTTTGCTTTTATGGAAAACTGTGCTTGTGTAATAAAGCCCTGGACTGAGCCACTTGCAGTTGCACTGGACATCTGTTGAAATGGCATTGGAATTTTTATGGGATGCTTTAGCATAGATACAATAGGTAGCAAACTGATCCTGTATAGCCAGAGTATAATGTCTCTCTAAATTTTCCTTAGTTTACCTCGAAGCACCTGCTGAAAAACTTGGTAGGATCAGAGCCAGAGTTCTTGGCATCTCGCTAAACTCCCAAACCTCCAAACAGCATTTTGTCCTTGCAAAATATTCACTATTTGCATTAGGGAGGGCAGAATTTTGTGTGTCTTGGCTTCTGGTGAGCTGAGTACCAATAGCAAGGAAATGATCACTCTGCTCTTCCCTTGCCTTCTAATGGTGTTCTCCAACGCATTTGCCACAAGGTGCTATCAGAAAACAACATTAGTGGAATAGATTCCTAGCCCAGGCTGTAAGGTTATTTATGACCACTTCCCATCACCTCAGTGCCAGGTTTGCTTGCTCTGAAGTGTTTATGTAGTGGATAGTGAATTTCTAAGAAGCATTCCACTTGCTGTCAATGTTTTGGCTGAACTCCTGTGGCTGTTAAGGCTTTTTGTTTATTTGGATGCAAGTTCTACCTCTCGCCCATTAACACTTTGCCCTAAACAGTAGGGGGCTTTTGAGTAGGGGAAGATTTACTTCAGTTTAGAATGAAATCATTGGAGCTGGTAAGAAAGTGAAGGTGAAACCATTGTTAATTTAGGGAATCAAGTGATTCCTTCTCTTTTGCTTTGATTGATAAATTTTCTTCCGTAACAGGAATGGGACTTTTGTAGTGGGAATTTTTCTGAATTTTTTCTGCTTAGCTTCTCATCTTCAGCAAATACCCACCCAATGATTATCTTCATATGAGTTGCAGGTGCCATGAGTTGGCAGGACTAATTAATGACTACAGATCCAGTTACCTTCAGGGGAACAGTGCTGGGCACCTGGTTATTTATTTTCTGACCTAGAAATTCTTCCACCTTCTAACACCATTTAACACCTTTGGTGTCAAGTCCCACATCTAAATCTAAATCTGTGACATATTCTGGTATTGCTTTCTGGTTTTAGTGGGAGCCTTAGTGAAGCTCAATGCTGAGACCCTGTCCTGCACAATACAGACATTACACAGTATTGACCCAAAAAAAAGCGCAATAGGGATATTACAGATACTTCTTTTTAAATCTGTTATTTCAATGGCTGGGGAAAGAAAGCGGAAAGGACTGGAGTAGAGGGTTGTGTCTAGTAGTAGAGCACAGCTATCTCTTTGTGTCCCAGATCTGCAGAATTACACAAGTGGTTTCTTCGGCCTATGTTGTCCAATGCAGGAGCCATGTGTTCCCTCCCTGCTATTCTGTTCCCCAGAGGTTTGAATGAGAGGGGTTACCATGAGCAGCTGCAGCAACAGCACCAACAAAAGCAGCAGGCATTGGACCCTCGGTTTCCTGTGCTGAGCTGAGCCTGTGCAGCACCTGGGGTCTCCGGGGTCGTAGCCATCTGCCGTTTGCGTATCTCCGTCCTCTCTGATCCCATGGGCTGCAAGCAACAAAGGAAGGGGGAAGTAAGAAACACCCGTCTCTTTTTTCCCTTTTATTTGCCTTAAAAGTCTTACCCAGAAGTGCTGAAGGCCACAGTCTCAAAGAAACAGAAAAGCTAAATCACTGTTTTTCCCCCATGGAAGTTGTTAGGTGTTGAATCCTTTGGAAGATGCACTCATTTAAGTGCTGTGATGGAAGGCAAAGGGCTAATGAATTCTTCACGTGGGTGGGAATACAATGAGAAGGGAGTGGTGATGCAGAGAACAAAAGGTACAAGTGAGGAGTCTTGGAGAGCTAGAGCTCTTGGCACAGAGGTTTATAAGCCTAGGAGTTGAAAAGGGTTTCCTGAGGTTTTGACTTCAAGGCCATTCCTAAAGAAAATGGTACATAGAATAGAAGCAGTTAGGGCCTCTGTTTTTTCTTTGTTTTTCTTTCACCTGAATAGCCAATACACAGGCTTTATGATGCTTGAGTGAGACGCCTGAGCTCTCCTGAAAATCTGGCCTTTGGTGAATATTGAGGATGTCTCAAACCTGCTGGTTCCCTTTGTAGCAAAAGGGGAAGGGCCAATGCTCGTTTCTCCATTGAAGGTCTGACTGTCACAGTTTTTTAAAACGTTTTCCTCTGTGCTTCTGTGAAGATGAGGGTGAAGCACACAACTAGATGACAATAATTACATGGTTTTTGCTAAGTCCCCCAACTGAAGACAGCATGAAGCAATTTTTGGTGGATACACTGGTTGGGTTGTTTTGCTCAGCTGTAGGAAGCCTTCTCAGAGACTGCATTTTGCAGATTGTGCAGATAAGTGGTGTTGATAAAATGACAAGTCCCCTTGAAGTCCCTGTTCATTTCTGACCTGTCTCTGAGCCTCATATTTGCTCTACAGCACTTAATAGTGCTCTCCCTGTTATGCTGAAAGTTGCGCCATATGTTAAGTGACAGATGTCTTTGAGAGATGAAATGCTAGCTTGTACAAAGATGAGTATGGCTTTCTTCATTTTATTTGTATTTGATTTTTGGATACATAGCTAGTCATCCTCCTGTGTCATGAGATCCCTTTTTGTGTAGGTTTGTTTCAGGTCACTAAACCTTCTTTTGAGGCCATGACAATTGTAGGGGAATTAAAATTAACTGCTACCAATTTTGACTTTTTTTTTTTTATCTATAATTTAATATCAGACTCCAATCTAATGAGATAAATACTTGGGGGTTAAAAGTTGCTTTCCTTTCTAAAATGTTCCTCCAGGTTTAGGAAATGCTGTTGTTTTAACTTGAGGAGGGTTGTACAGGCAGTGTCATGGACTTGACAGAAGTGTCAGGAGAAGAAAGAAGGTTATTTTAGCAGAGTGCAGCATTACATTTTGCTGCACTTTGGCTACTGTGGGGTTTTTTAAATGTTGAATTTATTTCTGTCTTACAGAGCTTAATAGTTTTTGTATTTGTGAGAACCACCCACTCTCCCAAGAGACAAATGCATGACATGGTAGCAGTAGATGCACCTGTGTAGCGGGAGGGATGAAATACAACAACAACAATTTAGATAGAAACTATAACCCATTTTGAAACTCTGAAGACCCAATCTGACAAGCAATGCCTAAATGACCAGAAATAGAAAATCAGAAAAAGAACTTAGCTTCGAAACCCCCCTCTCCAACTGTTCTTGCTTCAAAAGGTGGAAGGGTAACTGAAAAGTAGAATGCATTTGTAGATTCAGATTTCTTTCTGTCACCTTCAGAGTCACATGAATGGAATGAATAAGTATTCATTTCCTTCCAGATACCTATCCTATTTTAAATGGAGCATTTTCACATTTCAATTAGTGAGTGATAGCATATAAAGCATTATTGGAAGGAGAATATATATAGCAATATTTCAGTCTGCTTTAGACAGTAAATAGCTATTAACAACTAGAAAAATGTAACTTGGATCCAGACATGTGCTGTTTATATAGCCTAATACATCCACTCTTACTTCTGAAATATTTTATATTCACACATTCATATCTCTAATTCATATTAATAATGAGTGAGCCTTGGCTAAATACAATCCAGGGTCCATGTTATAGGATGGCAAGGTAGAGAGCTGAGCAGTGGTGCAGGTTATTACAGAGTTGCAGAAACTCCTTTGGTGCACATAGTATTGAGACCCATAGGACAAAACCATGTCAGGCTGGTGAGGTTCACAGGACAAGCAGTGATCTATCCCAGCACTGTTTATCTAACTTCAGAAGAGCCTTATTTTGTGTATGTAGGTGTCTGCTGCTTCTAGTATATCTAGAATTTCACGGTAGGACATGGAAGTTTTCCATCACACTTTGCCGCTTCTTGCTGCAACCACCAGAGCTGTGTAATAAGCCATGCCACACTGTTGCTGGTTTGAGTTGTGCTGTGTGCAGGAATTGGTAGTAGATTTATCAATTACTCGAGTGAATATTATTTGTAGGAATTAATGAAATTCCTTGCTCCTTTATAGTGCAGCCCACATTAGCAATGATTTAAGCAATTGCTTGAATGATTTGTGGATCTGTGGGAATTGTGGTTATTTTTCTGCCTTCAGTAGACTTCAGGCTCCTTCAGGGCAAAAAGGAGAGGGTGCTTTTAGACCTTGTAGTAAAAAGGTCTTCTATTAATATAATTTTACAGTTGTTAATTTGGGACATCAGCTTTCCAGGCTTCTCTGAAGGTGCTATAGGAATGAAAAAATGGTATGAGAACCCTCTGTACTGGCTGTTCTCTGCACTTTGAGAACTGAAGTTTGCCTTCTCTGTCCCCACCATCTGGAGCAGTAATATGCCTTGTTTGAAAATGGGTTAGAGAAGAAAACACAGAGGTTTAGAAAACTGGAGATGGACTGCTATCCTGTACATGTTCTCTGAGGAATCCAAAAATACTCTTAGACTGCTGATGGAATGATGTAAGATACCTTTAACCACAGGACTTCAACCTCTACCATCTCATTCTCTGTTTATATTCGGACTGGGTATGGCTTTAGCCAATTGCTGGCTATAGCACGAATAGTCAATAGGGTCTAATTTTGCTCATATTGAGTCACTGTGAGGAGTCAAGTCCTCAAACAGGACAGCCAGTCAGTGTCTAGGTGGCAAGAGGGGTTTCTGTTGCACAGCTCCTCATAGTGGTGGTGTTGGCTGGACCACATGAGGCTCTGGGCCACGCGATACTGCTCGGTTCCTACACGTAGCTGCCTCGTGTGCCTGGGCACCGCTCCACCATCCCTGGTGAGTGTCCTGAGCTACAAAACACCTTCTACCTCCCTAAACTGTGCACATGAGTCTGTCCTGCATGATCATTTCTGCAACTGCAGGAAGTGTCTTCTGACTACACACAAGTGACTGGCCACTTACAAGTGTCCTCTGACTACCTGCAGTCTGTGCAGAATTGGTTGATTTTGTAGCCTTGGAGTCTCTGGATATTCTCCAATGATCCGCACATTGGGACATACAGAAACTTGTCTAGGCACAGTGGGTCCTGCCTGGAGGAATCCACAGAACCATCCAAACTCCACATGGAGAGTGCCAATTAGTCAAATGCCTAAATTTGGAGCTGAGATGATCAGCTTGTCTCCAGTTGATGCATTGTTTCAAGTCAATCTAATGTAGCATCTCTGCAGATACACAGGTGCAGAGTTTCTGGATCTCCCAAGGAAAGAGATGTCCTCCTCTATGAAATGATAACAACAAATTCAGTCCATTATAAAATTGTCCCTAAAGAGCAATGAAACAAAAATAGATGAAAATTATTGGCACACGTTCTTGCTTCTTACCCCGATAGATAGCATCTATGAATCATATAAAAGAAGTATGTGCTCATATTATTGAATGCTAATAAGTAATTTTTAAAAAGTCCAAGGATTTAAGCAAGCATCTGAGAGGCTACTTTTGACAATAGTGGTAAAACCACTGTATGCCTAAAGAGTAATGTTGAAGTGGTGAAATAAAAATGTCTGTCATATCTTTTACACTCCAAAGCATACCTACCTGACATTCAGATCATGAAGCATTTCTCTGTGTAACCTTATAAACACGAAGGAGTGTAAAGGTCAGGAGTGAAAATTATTTCCCTGGTTAAAAACACCTCAGGTGATATTTGGCTTAGTTGTAACATTTATAGTATTTGCTAATTTCTCAGCAGAAAGGTGGGCTACCAAGAAAATAGTATTCCCAAAGGAGGAATATTTAAAATCTAAGCCACAAATGTCAATTTAAAAAACAAAACAAAACCTCAACCAAATAAAAGAAAACCCCAAACCCAGAAATACGCAGAAGATTGTAGACAAGCTTTATACTTTTATCTCCACTGTATGCTAAAACACAATGACATTTTCTCAGCTCAAAGTGCAAAGATTCTATTACTTAAACTTAATTGCTGAGACATAACATTTCCTCCTTGTACACATTACAGTCAGGCAGGTGTGCAAGCATTTAGCTTGTCCTTGGGGCTGATTTGCATGGCTACAGTTTGAAGCTTTCACAGTAACTCCACAGCCTGGGAAGCTCTGTGCTGTAACACCAGCTGACAGACACTTGGAGCGAGTGCACAGATGTGGATCATATAGTCCAGTTATTTTTCAGTAAATACTTCAGGCCTGATCCAAATTCCACTAAAACAATGAAAGCCACCTCTTGGTGTCAGCAAGCTTTAGGTGAGGTTATGTAACTCTCACAGTTGCTGCTTTGTCTTTGGATCCTCCCAGTAATGACAACCAGTGAGTTGGAAGAGATTCTGTTCTTATCTACTAATGTCATAAGAGGCTTGCAACTGGGGTCAAGTTCCAAATAAATCTCTAAATCTATTTTTTAACAATTCAGATATATTTGGGGCTGCAACAAACTCCCACTGAAGCCTGTGGCAGTTCACTGTCAACTGAAATATGAACAGGAAACTTGATTCTCGTGCTTCTTCCTTTTCATTGACAAATGTGACAAGCAGGCTTTTCTGCATCAAGCAGTGTGCTATTTTAGACAGAGAAGAATTCTAATATATGTTAATGAACTCGCCCACACATATGCACATGTTTTAGGCATAGTTGTCAGATTGCCCACTTAGTAGGTTAAGAGCAAGAGCTCCTAGAAAGTTACCTGGTTTTGTTGGAGATTTAGTGTATTGTAGTGGGATGGCTGAAGTGGCTGATGGTTTGTGACTGCAAGACAGAGGTTAGCAGAAAGGAGACTGGCAGCACATGGAAAGAACCAGCTTTTTATGTCATTGCTGTGCCCAAGTCTGTTAAAGGCTTAGGTAGCTAAAGTTGCAAGTGAAAGTGTTAGCCTATAACTAACAACTCTGGGACACTTTTATGTCAAATGTCCAGAGACTGAGTGCCTTTGCTTGTTTTGCTTAATTTATTTTTCCAGAGGAGCAGCAGCTCAGAGGAGTTCATCTATCCAGCTTAAAGCATTGCTTTACATTTCAAAAGGAGTGGCTGAAAAGTGTATTCCATCCACACAGTAATGGTAATGGTGCCCTGATCATGTCACCTGTAACAGGTATTTTCCTATCAATGCCTTAGATGTCTTCTGCTTCCTTTTCTTTGGTATTTAGTTCTGCCCAGTTGGCCACCACGTGAGGCCACTGTCTGCAAAAAACTTGCTGCACTGAAGTATTTCTCTGAGTAAAATCTGACTTTCCTGTGAAGAAACCTAGTTACTTGGGGCTTCAATGGGATTTGTGTGTGGGTTTTGGTTGGTTGGTTGGTTGGGTTTTTTGTGGGTTTTTTGTGTTTATTTTTGTTTTTTAGAGAGATGCCCTATATTTCCTCTGGATAAAGAATTTCTTTAGCTTGGATTGTATCACAAAAGACTTCATTGAAAATGTTACTCAAGCATGTAATTAGCAGGGTCACTGTCATTATTCCTCCTGTAATAAGAGAAAGACATGAGAGAATTCTTTACCAGTTGCATAGAAAAAGCAACAAAAGCAACCTGTTGTTTCTGTCCAGCTGATTATGTGGATGCTATGACAGTGGAGCAGTATGGAATGTACGTATGGATATAACTTCATCCCATGCTGAGTCCTTCACAAACTAGGTCACTGCAAACTGCATTTAAGTTAAATCAGTGTCAAGATCTCCTCTGCACAGCACAAGCTGTCAGCATCCCTTGCCTTGTCTTCTGTGGCAGCTGGGGTTGGCCTCGGTGGATGTATGTCAGTCACACTGAGTAATCAGCTCTTGGAAGAAAAACCAACAAAAAAACCTCACAGGCTTCTCCAGTGCTGTGATTTTTTACCACTGCTTCAACCCTGCTTTTGCTGGCTCTGATGTCAGAGAAAGTATCTGCTTCTAATTGTTTTTATGCAGCTTGTTTTAAGAAACAATAAAATTTTTAAAAAATCATTCATCCTAATATTTTACAAACCTCTCTACTATGCAGTGAAACTGGTGCCTGTAGCAGTTTACTCTGCTCACTCCCATTATCCCCTCCTGAGCACTTGGTTGCATTGTGCTTAATTATGAATGGCCTCCAAAAAGCCCATTTTACTGTACTATGAAGTGACTCATATCACACAGAAGCTCTGACAACTCGCGCTGGGTACTGGAGGCACATGGCGCTGTATTAGTCAGTGACTCATTTCACATTGTACTCGGTGCTGAGATCTGACTCACATTGAACCGTGTGAGAAGCTGACTGACATTGTACTGGTCTGAGAGCTGGTTTGAATCGGGATGACTCACCCTGGAGTGCATTAAGCGGTGATTCACACACTGTTTCCTATTGATTCCGATTGTCGCGATTCACTTCGGATTGTACTACGCTGGCATCTGGCTGCTGTGCAGGGCAGGCACGGTGACAGCAACCCTCTGCCTGGTGAGCTCGGCTGTAGTGCCAACCGGCAGTGTCAGCCAGGAGGAGCAGTACCAAAGTCAATTTAATGCTGAAGGAAGGTCAGAATTTGTCTTAGCACATATTCACTTTGGTCATGACACTTTTTGGGCTCCTTTGCTTCACCTGGCTTTGATGAGTTTTGAAAACAGCAAGTGAGGAGCAATGAACCTCTAGCTAAGAACCCTCTTACTTCTAAATGCCAGGAGATCTCCAGAGTATTTCCAAGGATTGCTGTCTCCTTTGTCACTTTTCTTAGTGACAAAAAGGTGGGAATGGATTTCTGTAAGTGACTGAGTACTGACAGTTGCTGAAACGCTTCAAGTTCATCGACGTTTGACCTGAGCTCAAAGAGACGCAGGCACACTGTTGTATGAAAACTCCTTCCTGGTACTTTAAGCTCAGTCCTCAGAAATCACTACTCACTCTGAAATACATTCACTGTTTTAAGCAAGGGGTAGCAGGTGTAAAACAGCTGAGGTGATGCTTCAATGATTAAGTATTTGGGACCCAGAGTAAAGATTTCAAAGTAAGTATTGATGTGAGGAGTAGATAGAAAATTAAAGGGGAAATAAAGTAATTGTTCTCTCACCTTCGAGCATTTTATAAACATGGTGCTAATTTTACATTTAGCTGGCTCTGAGTTTAGAGAGACACTCCTAATTTTAACATGACGTTCCTAATTTTAGAAACAACAACTAGGAATCTCCTAGCAGATTCTGGTGTTCCGTTTAGTTGAACTGGTGTTTACTGCTTCTGGCCCTGTAGTACAGCAGTGGTGTAGCTACCTCCACAGCCTGTAGCTCTGCAGAGCACTGGATCGGGTGGTGACACTCTCTCTGTGCAACAGAGGTACAAGGAGACTGCTTGCCGTTACGTCATAGTGACAAGCGTCTTATGAAAAGTTTTCATTTTACATTTTTCAAATATGAAATAATGGAATGGTTACATGGAGAAAATTACACCGCTATTAAATTACTGTAGGTTCTTACTGGAGTGTACAAGGATAATCTTATTTCACTTTCTGTATTTGTGTCCAATTTTCGTTACCTGCTTTTTCTTACCCACTGACATTACCTAATGACAGAGCTCAGGAAGACCTCTTTCTCCTCTCTAAGGGTGCTTGATGAGGCAGGCTGATACTGGAAGACTCTCTGCGGAAGCACTCGCCTGTTGCTGCTTATCTCTCTAACTTGGCAGGAGGAGTCCCGGGCTCCGCGACCAAACGCACTGCGGGACCCCCTTCACAGTGGGGCGGGGGCACGGATGCTGCCTTATCTTCGGCCGCACTCGTGAGACGAGGCAGAAGGGCCCCCGAGCGCCTAGCGGGCCCGAGCCGAGGTATTACCCGCGCTGGGGCCAGGGAGGTGGCGCGGCCCGGGGTGCGATCCCGCCTCAGAGAGGGATCCTGACCCCGCTCCCGGAGCCGAGGTCAGCCAGGTGCTACCCGGGCTCTGCGCTGGGAGCCCCTGGGGAGGGACGTGGCGGTGCGAGCCCGACCGCCGGGCGCTCCCGGCTTGCAGCTCCCGTTCCTCCGGGAGACCGGGGAAAGCGCCTTTTGCTCCGAGTCCTTGCCGGTCGTGCCGGGGAGGGTGGCCACAGCCGCTGTCCCGCCCCGGCCGCCGGGGCCACCGCCGGCAGCGCCGCCCGCCCCGTCCCATCCCGTCCCGTCCCGTCCCGCCCCGCTGCACTCGGGGTGGCTCCAGCTGCGGCACGGGGGTCGCGGCTGACAGCGACGAGCCCGCGCCTGCACGGAGCGCGGGATGCGCTGCCCGGCTGCCGCCGAGCGGAACCGAGTGCTACTTACGGTGTCGGCGGCGGGGCCCCGCCGGGCGTCCTCGCACGCTTCCCCTCCGGTCCCGGCGGGCTGGGCGACCGGGAACGGTGGCTCGCCAGCCCCACGCATGCGCCCGGCCCCCGCGGGCTCCTCTCACGGTGCGGCCGCGGGTGGGTTCTCTCGCCGCGGCCGGAGCCAGAGGGAGCGAGGCCGGCAGCCCGAGCTCCCCGGCCCGCCCCGGCACTGCCCGACGGGGTGGGCTGGAGCCGGGCCGCCCCTGGCGAGGCGAACACCGGGGTCCGCTACGGCTCAGGGCCGGTTTGCAACGGGATTAAACGCGGCAGCGCCCGCACCGCGGCGGCGGACTGGGCAGGGCGCGGGGGGAGCCATGGGACAGGCGCCGCAGGGAGAAATGCCGGAGAGACCGGCGTGAGAGCGTGTGAGTGGAGAGCGTGTGTCTGCCTGTATGTGTGTGTCTCTGTGTGTGTCTCTGTGTGTGTGTGCGCTGATGGGAGGGAGTGGGAAGGGCTTGGAGAGGCGGCGGTGCCGCCGCCGGGGCTCGGTACTGGTGTTTCAATGTTCACAGATGCCTTAGAGAAGAGCTAGGCTTGTCAACCCGGCGCTAGAACATGCTCGCATTTTAAGTAACTGGGTGTTAAGATACACGTCTTCCCTCTCCTAGCCGCCTCCCGCCTTCCAGCGGCGCAGGGCTCGCCGCCTCCGGCCTCTCTCGGGCTCGCTCTGCAGTTCAGCGGGGCAGGTGTGACACGGCTGCGGCAGCCGGCAGCGGCTCCGGGCAAGGCGTGTTCCGGGGGCTGGGCTCTCACCCCGCTCCTCAGGGGCGCCCTTAGGAACACCGCCACGTTTAGGGGATTCTCTCACCGATAAGGATCCGCCGCCTCCACCCCCCGGGCAGTCCCAGACGCCGTCTGCCGGGACAAGGGTTAACGGGACGACTGCGGCTTGCTAGTACCTCCGCCGTTCCCCGGCAGACCGACAGTGCCTTCCCGTGAAACCCAGACTGATCCGGTGCGTGAACGCTCTGCGCGTTCCCTGTTCCCGGAGCTGGGCTCCCCGGTTGCCGTCGGGGCTGTTCCCTTCCCGCCCGCGTACCGGGTGCGGAGCAGGGCGGCCGCAGGAGCCGCCTTGCTGGAGCCGGCGGATCCGGGGGCGCTGGGGGAGGCAGATGGGACCAGCGGGCTTCGCCTGTGGCGCCCCGGGACTTTGCCGCGGGAGCTCGCCCAGCGCCCCCGAGACTCCCACGGCTGTGCCGGCTGACGGCACGTGGGAGGACAGCGGCTTCCCTGGTGCGGGGGGTAGGAGGAGGAGCAGGAAGGGGTGGACGCGGCCCCAGGAGCGGTACTCACGGCGCCGGGAGGCTCGGGGGCAGCGCGGGGCTGCGGCGGCGCGGCTCCGTGGCACGCCGGGCATCTCCGGCGCTCCGGGGGGAGGCGNGGGACAGAAGCGGAGCTCCGGGGCGTATCGACGGGGCGCCGAGACGAAGCGCGGGCAAGGCCGGCGGGCAGGGAGCTGCGGCCGCAGGAAGGGGCTGGAGAACAGAGCTGACAGCGAGGCGAGGGGCCTGGCAGGCCTCGGAGTCTGCGGCGAGCGGGGGAGGTGTGGGAGCGAAGGGACGGGGCGGGAAGAGAGACAGAGAGAAAGAGAGAGAAACACAAAGTGAGCATCACCGAGGGGGCAGGCGAGGACCCTGCTCAGCCCAGCAGAGCGCCTCTACGGCAGTGCTAAGATGAGGGTTGGAGTCGTGGCAGCCGTGAACCCACACCGGCTGCCCTCCCACCCCCGCCTCTCCCCATGAGGGCTGGAGGACACCTCTCGTACCCAGCCGGTGCCCATTGGGGTTCGGAGCTGGCCATAGTGCCAGACAAGCACGGGGACGAATTTGGCCACTTACAAACTACACCCAAAGAGCACCCCCCAAAAAATCCCCACCGGAAAAGCCAACGGCAGCCGACTCTGCAGGGGCGGCGGGGAGCAGAGAGTAGAGCCACAGCCGCCCGGACCTGTCCAGGGTCCTGAACCTGCCCCGCCGCCTCCCGCCGCCGTCTGAGGGCGTCAGGAATGGCCCTTCCTTGCCGAGTGCCATTGTCCTGCAAAGAAGGAGCCACCTCGATGGAGCATGGACCCTGAGCAGGAACGGACAGAAATCACTGCTCTGCTCCCCTTTTCTCTAGCATTGGTTTCTACTCGTTTTCGTGTGGGGCTTCATTATTTCATCAAGATTTAGCCCGTCCCAAAACATTGTCCCTGTTTCTGGCCTACAGCCAGAGGTTGAAGAGACAGAGAGGAACTGAAGTCTACACAGTGACGGTGATGGTGCTGCCCTTGAAGGCCACAGGCACGGCTACAGCAATGGGAGGACACGGCTGCAGTGCCATTGATACCAGGGAAGGCACTCGTTAGAGCTGAAACCAGCGAGGAAAGCTGCCATTCCCACACAGGAGAGCTTGCTGTTGCTTAGCAGCAGAGAGTTTCCCTAGGTCTGTTTGGAGAGGTGAAATACAGCAGAAACTGGACACTGTTCCCAGGAGAGCAGAAAAAATAGAAAGGTTGATTCCCACCCCACAACCCCACTCAGTATTCCTCCTGCCCAGTGGCAAGGAGCCCTTCTGCAAACCTCAGCCCTTTTGGTTGTGGCAGAAAGCACAGAACTGATTTCTGTGCCAAACTACAATTGCCAAGGCCCCAACAGGACCTGTGGAGGTATTATAGGTTTGACAAGGATTAAATGACACTGCCTCTCTCCTTGGCAGAGCAAAGGGAACAAAGTCTCAGTAACTGCACTGAGGTGGTTGTTTATGTGGCTTAACACCAAGCTCAAAGCACCTGTTAACACCACTGGCCTTTGAATTCAGCTCTTGGTCACTCTACCAGGACAGGCAGTCATTTCTCAGACTGGTGAGTAAATGTGGTTCCCCTAAGACCTCACTAGACTACAGTCCCAGGTGGCACTCTAAATCTTAGCAGGAATGCTTGATCAAGTTCAGGTTTAAAGTGCTGGCAGAGTGTAACCCCTTTTTAATGCTCTTGCTCCATCATCCTTTCCATTTGTCTCAGGAGAATTACAATCTGTTGCTCCTGCACATGGCAGGGAGTTTGGAACGAGATGATCTTTAGGGTCCCTTCCAACCCAAACCACTCTATGGTTCTAACTAACACCTTATTAAAGGAGGTTATATATTTTTTTTTCTTCAAAATTCATGACACATAGTGATGGTGGGTAGTATTATGTAGAAATATGGTATTTATGCTCCCTAGCATAAATGGTGTTAGATAAACAAAGCCACCTAAGCTAACCATCTTGCAGTGATTGGGGTTTGTTGGCAACTCTGTCTCACTCTATAGGCAGGTACCTCTGCATCACTGCATGTGTACACAACCACATCCTGAAACAGCTGAATGCTGTGGAGGCACAAAGTCCTCACAGAGTTGTTAACGTAGTCATCTTCTCCTCCTTTCTGGCTGAATGATGGATGCAGGCTGATGTCCAGCTGCAGCAGATGGAACTGCATAAACAAGGGCTTGGACCTTGATGAAACGGGGTTTAGAGTTGAGAGAGTTGACAGGTACAGGCTGAAACCCTTTCCCTCTCTAAAGGAAAGTGAGCATGCATTTCTCATGCATGAAAGAAAATTCCCTCAGTCATCAGAGTAGCTTGCTCTGCATGTGTCTCTGTGACCTTGCTCTTGGTCCCCTCTACTGCTCTACTTTGTTCAGGTTAATTCAACTTCACTGGGACAGAGAGAAAGCAAAATGTCAATCTAGCAAAGCATGGGAGTATTTGACTTTGCACTTATTTCTGTTTCAAAAAATAAGTTATGGAAAATTGAGAGCTTACATGTGAACTGTGTATTTAATATAATTATCCCATATAGTGGCACTTTTTTTTCCTAACATACAAGGTAAATAATAAAGCAGGACCCAGTTTCAATATTGATATATCTACCAGTATATCAGGCATTAGAAACCCCATCTCCACCCTTTACTAGACTTCCCTGAATATTTCACATTAGGCTACATAAGCTATTCATAAACTTTTAAGTGGAAATTCTATCCAGCATGCAGTAGTTTTCTTTTATTCTTTATCAGAAAGGATGGCTTTATATGAGGCTACCCTTGCTATTTAATATTGTCCCTTTATATGTTTCTTAGACTCCACCCTCCCTCTTTCTGCAACCTTGTCCAGTTAACACATTTTCCTAATTTTGCCTTCATGTTATTGTTTTTATTCAATTTTTTACTGAAAACTTGTATAGCACCCTTTTTCTTTTTAATTTGTTCTCACTCTTCAGAACAGGTGATAAGAAAGATAATACAGAGCATGTGTCTGTATTTAATAACATTGTATTTCAACATTCTTGCAGTCACATGTCAATGGGTGACATAATGCACATATCAGCTGTTTTGGGGCCTGTTTGGCTCTTAGGTGTGAGGGCTGATTTCTGGTCTCGTACCTGAACTTCTGCTCCCTGCCCAAGGAGAGGTCTTACACATTTGTATGGCAGCTTTTGTGTATCAGACTATTTCAGTGTTTCCTGCTCCCTTAAATTGCTAAAAAGAGAATTTCTAGACCATTGAATGGAGCTGATTCATAGTGAATTAGGGAGCAATTCAAACAGAGAGTAAGAAGCCATTTTTTACCTTTTTCATTGACATTAAACTGCACTTGTTACAAGTAATTTTGAAGACTGATAGGCTTTTCTGGGAAAGGAG
This sequence comes from Chaetops frenatus, assembly GCA_013400775.1. Lineage (NCBI taxonomy): Eukaryota > Metazoa > Chordata > Aves > Passeriformes > Picathartidae > Chaetops > Chaetops frenatus. Next base: position 37,142 of record VZTR01031102.1, read on the forward strand.
ATATTTTCAGAAGGAGAATGAGTTTCCAGGGACTTCAGCTGAACTTCAATTTTCTTTATATATCACCAGTATTCTAGTATTTGCTTTCTCTTATCCTTTAAGAAAACATAAAAATGTAAAAAGAAAAATAAAATAAAAGATGCATTTAAATAACCATGTTTTGAAGTGAATGTAATACCAGTGATATTATGGGAAGCAGCTTTGCTGACCTTCTAAATATTTGTAGTTTTTCAACATCAGTTTCTTACAGGCATAAGTCACTTTTCTTCGTGGGTCTATAAGTAGTTGGTTTCAAGTAGGAAATACAAGTTCAAATTGATGGCAGGAAGAATAAACCAGAGTCTTTAAACACATAAGACCAATGATAGAGTAGCATGGTCCCACAGAGCACTAAGTTGTCCTACATGCAGGCATGCCTGATAATATTTAATTTTTCATTAACATTGAAAGCGGTGCATTAATTATCAGTAGAATTAATTTAGTGTAAGCCAAAGTGTGAAAGCCCCACTGTCATGTCATTCATGCAGTCACAGGGTGTCCCTTAAGCTTTTTGCTGGAGGATTAGGTTTCCTCAAGGTCTGATGCTAAAACCTGTGATTGCATTACACTAGGGCTTGAAACATTATCAGAATGGTTAAATTTGATTTAGACCTCAGTGCAGGCAGGATTTTTTGCAGCTGGTGGCTCTGCTTAGTACTTTGATAATTATTTCACCACTGTAAGGCCATTTTCTTGGGTGATGCATTTTGTCAGGGCTCTCCAGTCCCACATGTATGTTCTGACAAACCCCTTAGCTTCAGTACGTCAGTCAGTGTCTACTCCAAAGCTGCAGAAAGCCTCCGCTGTCTCCACTCACAACTCTGTTACTTTTCCACTCCTACATGTTGCACCTTTGTTACTTCTAAGGCAGAGGAAACTTAAGTAACGTTTGAGATGGAATTCAACATTAGAAATAAGGATATGTTCTCCAGTAATAGCACTGAATGCCAGGTTTCAGAGCATCAGAGTCAGCTCAGTGTGATGGTTCTGCCCCCATTCTGGCCCAGTCCAGCTGTTGGGTGCAGGCTCTGTGGGGTTTGTGAGCACTCGGACAGTGCTCTGTGGCCCGACTCCTGTGCTAAAAATCCTTGGGGATGCAGAGTTTCTGGCAGATGGAAAGACTACACAGAAAGGTGGTGGCTTGGGCAGAGAAGGTCTAATTATAAACAGCAATGTGACACACACAAAAAATTAAATCTTTGCTGAAGTGCAAATGCACTGAGAAACTCTGTCATTCATTTAATTTGTCGTGCCTGGCAAATTGAATCTTCACTACATCCTCTGGTCCTGTCACCTGATATATGACATTAAATACGCAAAAATTTAATGCCAACTACATTTTGTTTTAAACCATGAGATTACCATACATGTCTAAGTCTATTAGCTATTTTTTCCCCCCATAAACTTTTGAATTATTTGGAATCATTAAAAATTCTTGCTGGTCAGTCTTGATTTAAAAAGAAAAATCTCTTCCACCACGACCATGTTCTGTTAGTGCATGGGCCAGTGACATGATAGACCCTGTAGCAAATGTCTAGTCAAAATGTTGACCAGAAAAATATTTGCTTCTACATAGAAAAATTGTGAGTTTCCAGACCATGGAGGAAGTGGCTCAGGGATGCTCATTACAAGCTTCCAGAAGGTGTCACTGTGCATCTACAATTTGAATGGGAACCTCAACATTCAAGCATTAGTGCCAAAGCACTATTGCTACTTGTGCTATTAGGGCTTCTCTTCTCTGCCCATATAGAAATTAAAATGAACGATTGGAGAAAAATATTTCTCCTTTTTCATGATAGGAAAAGTAGGAATATCTTCATAGTATTGCTGTCACTCAAGAGGTACCTATCCAACCATGACCTGCAGAGGTACCCCTGATATCCTGGGTCACACATAACCTAGTTAGTATGTAGGATCCTTACCACACATGCTTGCTAGGTAGTAAATACAGTTAAATAAAAGAAGAAATCAAAACTGCCACGACTACAAATTTTTGGGTCTTATAGAGCAGTTTGTAGTTACATTCCAGAGCTGATCCAGACAGGAAGATTAATGGGGCAATTTGCAACCAGTGTTCCTGAGCAGATAGAGGTTTCAGAGCCTTTGAGTAGTTCAAAGTGAGCCTGAAAGCCTAGTTGCACAGTGTGGCTGCACAGTAATATTCCAGCTTGACAAGATTCCTGAGGAAGACTCTGTGGTTTCTGCCATTCATTTTCATCAGGTTTTGGCCCTTATAAAATATGGATCAATTGGAAAGTTATGTAGCTGCATTAAAAGCCTGATGGGAGAAAATATAACTCACTCATAGGAGCTGGTGGAGAACATGAAAGGAGAAATACACTATAATTCCTTTGAAAAAGAAGAACAAAGGAATAAAGAGCAGGCAATGAGAGGCTGCTGAAGAGTATGAGGTTAAAGGGCAGTATCAATGAGAATGCTGCAGGCTGGTGCTGCCAGGAAGAGAAAACTCTCTGTTTGTGTCATTGAAAACTAGATTCAGCTGGTGATCAGGAGTATTTATCCAGCATCTTAAAAAGACATATGAATGATAAGAGGAAAAGGAGCTGATTTGATAAGAATGACAGTGAGGAGAAGGTGTGAACATATTTTGAAAAAGGGAAAACTTCAGGTGTTATCTATCTCAGTGTACTGATTTATCAGTGATACCAAACAAATATTCTTTTAAAAAGGTCAGGTTATCTCTGTTATGTAGAAGTGAGTATCCCTCTGTAAATGAGTGAAAGGCCTGCAGTTTCATTGTAGAATTTGTTACAAACATTTATTTCAGGATGCCACATGTGATTTTGCCCCTACAGGAGTATCTGCCCAGATTACAGAGACTGTAATTACAGACAGTCCAATTCACTGGCTGAATGTGGTGCTTGCTTTAGGCTTGAAGCAGCATTACAAATGGTGTCAGCTCCTAGGTCTCCCTTGACACCACAGATGCCAAGTCACAAGTTAAAGGCAGAGGATCTCAAGTAGACAAAGACATAAAGAAACAAACCAAAAACCCCAAACAAACAAAAAGCCAACAAACGAACAAACAAGCCAATAAAAACAACAACAAAAAACCCAACAAAAAACCACCTCAGAGTTACTGAGCTTTTGGGAGAGGCACTTGATGTGTTCCTGTGAAACCACATTTCTCCTGTTTGATGTATACAGAGACTGACCCTCCATTCTGCAGGCTGGGCTTTTCCTCTGGCCACTCCAGGGCTATCTATCATGTTTCCCTGCACTGCACTTTGCTGTGGATTCTTGAATTGCCCTGAGAGAGGGAGAACAGCACTCTAGATGCATAGAATTTTGGACATACCTATTTTTGTATCCCATCTTTGTGCATCACTGTTCAAATCAACTCACTAACAAGGCCACACCTGAAGCTTGTTTCCCTCTGTTACACTACTGCTTTGAAAGACCACATTCTCCTCCTGGGCAGAAGAAATTTCTCTTCCAACATCCTTCCTGCAGTTCATCTCAGACACACCTCCTGACCAAACAGAGAAAAGACAAAAGTGGGACAGAAATTGTCCTGTCTGCAATAGCCTAACCTCTTCCTCTGCTCTGTAACATCTCTAACTTATTACTCCTGATGATTTGGAAAGGTTGGTATGAACCTGTTTAAAGTGTGCCTGCTTAGAACCCAGAGGGATAAATGAGAGAGCATAGCTTTTTTATGAATCTGAAACAATTTTATAATCAGAGCATGCCACTGTTTTCCAGGTAAATCATTCAAGAAGATGCTATCCTTGTACTGAAATGAAGCATATGCATTTATCTGCACAGAGCCTGTATGAACAGAATAATTGCAGTGCAGTGAAGAAGACTAGTCTGTCACCAAAATAGCAACCATCTTTTAGAATCAAACATTACAGTGAACATTAGGTTGTGCTAGTTGGAAGAAATGTCCTTGGCTTTTAAGGGCTGTGACTCACTTTGTCAGTCTTATGACTGGAAAACTATTCCATGCCAAACCATTCAGAAGATCTGGACATAAACTGAGAAACACCATTTAGCTCTCTTACTTACAGCCCATATTCTAATATAAATTTTATAGATGCTCCATGTATTACCATGCAGAATTCTGGGTAATGTAAATCAGTAAATGGAGCAAGAATTTGCAAATGAAAGAACAGGACAAGGGGTCAGAGAGGAGCAACTCAGCTGCTTCTCCAGCACAGTCTGAGCACCTCTGCAAATCTGAGCCCAAGTTCCAAGTACCAAAAGGCACCAAGGGTGTGAGTGCCAAAGATTATCTGGGATACTAAACTACAGCATTAGTAATCCCTAAAAGGAGATTTTCTTCCCCAAAGACATCTGTCTCATAGGAATCCTTGTGTTTGAACAAATTGGTTTCGTAATAAAAAGAAAAGAGCATGGATTTCACAAAATGAAGCACTCAATGCAAGAAAATTAATACTTTAAAATATTATCATCTGCCTGTCTCTCATAATAAATTGTTATGCAGTTTAAGAACAAATAATTTATCCTATTTTGGTCTAAGCTTGATCCATTGTTTTTGCTGTTAACTTGATTATTCTCAAAGGAAACAGTGAAGTCAACAGAACAGTAAGAACTGTTTTCTTCTTTATTTAGTCCTAAAGTAAATCACACAAAATGTCACAGGAAAAATCCCAGCTCCTTCCTGAAATTAAGCTGTGTTCACAACTGGAACTGAATAAATAACAAAACAAATTTGAGCCTCTCCCCCTTTTCTGTATGAGTTCCTCAGCACAGATCTGACATGTCTAGGCTTCTGAAGATAATTTCATCCTTCTTCTGAGAGTAATTAAGTGCTTGCTACAGTGATCCAGAAAAAATGATGTGACATTTTGTGAGACAATCAGCTGCTGCTTGGCAGGCATCACTGGGCAGGCCCTGATTTATTTTAACCTGTTCTTACCTTTAACAGTTGATATGGTATTTTGGATTAGATTTATTTTGAGGATGACACTAAAAGTATAATATTGAAGGCAATCAGCCTCCTGAGTTGCTTCCAACCACATAAGGTGGTAGAATAAATATCTATTAGGTTAAAGATCTCAACATCTAATTTCCTGGAAGTTTTGGAATCAGCATTAGGATAGGGAGGGGCTTTGGGAAAGGCCAAGCCTTCTGAGACATCCAGAACTGTCAGTAAGCAGGCACAGACCTGCTGCAAGCCAGACTTGATCAGTTCACCTGCTCAAAAATCCTTGCCATTTCCCAAGTGTTACCGCTCAGCCCATGTTTTGGATGAGCCTGATGGAAAAATAATGTTCTGCCTGTCTCAGATTTAAATTTTAATGCTTGTGAAGAAATATACAATTACTTACATTTACATAAACAAGGTGTTTGCATCCCCTATGTAGTCTCTGGGAGAAGAGTGATGGTCTCTCCCTTTCATTCCCTGGCTTGGCATGGCTTTAGCTTTGACCGCTTCTCTCAGAAGGATGTACCTAGTTGTCATCTGGCAATGTGGAGTTAGGCTTTGAAATTAAGACATTTGTTATAGGATTCTGATCTCCTTTTGCATCTCTTTTTCGACTGGTTGAAGCTGCTTTATGTAAAGATGCAAATAAATGGGAGTAAAAAACTGTCCTGTTATGGCACAGAAGGGGCCAGCAAATGAAGGACTGAGTAAGTATTAGAAGGCTTGAAATGAACATTTATGTTCCTGTAGAGTCTTTGAAATTTTTGTGGAAAGTAATTACCATGAGAAAGCATGTGTGGAAATCATGATTTTTGTGTCTCTGCACCACTCATGGGAAATGCATCTCAGGTAGCATCACTGTATACAAACAAGCAAGGAGAACGAGTAAATTACTCTTCATGCTCATGGTATATACAGCAAGGAGTAATGAATTTAAACAGCAGGCAGGCATATTTAGGCTGATCCTAGCAGCAAATGTCAGGTGACACTTTCATACCCTCACCCAAAACAGCCTCTGATAATCTTACATCACAGAATTAGTTGGGTTGGAAGAGACCTTAAAAATCATCTCTTTCTAACCCTCCACACCCTATGAACAGGGACACCTGCCACTAGACCAAGTTTCTTAGGGCTCCATCCAGCCTGGCCTTGAACACTTCCAGGGATGGGGCATCCACAGCTTCTCTGGGCAACCGTTCCAGTGCCTCACTACCCTCATAGTCAGGAATTTCTTCTTTGTACCTAATCTAAACCTACTCTCTTTCAGTTTCAGGCCATTTCCCCTTGTCCTGTCACTCCATGCCCTCGGAAAAAGCCCCTCTCCAGCTTTCCTGTGGGCCCCTTTTAGGTACTGGAAGTCAACGTTAAGATCTCCCTGGAACCCTTTTTTCTCCAGGCAGAACAACCCCAACTCTCTTAGCCTGTCTTTACAGGCGAGCTGTTCCAGCCCTCTGATTACCATGGCACTGCACCCCACATCATTCTCCTGGTCACTGGAAGGATTTGTTAATCTGGTACTTTAGATTCCTCTAGCACTCAGAAATCCCTGAGGAATATGAGCTGAAAAAAACCCATACGCCATTTCCTCTTTCATTAGACATGAGGTGTATTGGAAATAAATCAGAGTACGATGGGAATGCTGTGCTCGGGTGATCTCTAACACATCATGGCACCGAGGCTGAACTGTATGTCAGAGTAACACCAATTGCATCATGCTGGGCTGGTGATGCAGAAAGATATGGCATTTTAATTTTGTATTTCACTGGAAGTCATTTACTTCCATCAGTTTACTTTCATCATTGTAAGAAAAACATCATGGAGTAAAGGTAAATTCCCTCTGACTCCCAGACACCCAAACTAGATGCCTTTTTAAGAAGGTCTCTCTGGTGTCCCAGAGAAATGTTGCTTTTCACAGTGCCCTTTATCTAAACCATTAATTCTTGCTGGTGAAAGAATATTGTAAATGAACATATTTGTAAATCTGCTGTTACTCGTATCTCAATGGAGTTGATTTAAATTTTGTCTGAGTAGGTTATTTATTAATCAGCATGATATTTTGTTCCATTTAAAGAAGGTCATTGTATATTAATAAAAAAAATCTCTGTAATTCAGGTCAGTCTAGGACTGTTTTGCTGAAAAATTTCCAGAACTAGTGTAAAAGCACTTTGCTCTTTGGTTTTCATATTCACTAAATTCTTTCTGACAGTAATATCTTAATGAGCCCAGGAATCTCCATTTTTCCCATTTCAAAGGTGCACATGTGAAAAGGAAGCTTTAGGACTATTTCAATAGTAAAATATGTAAATCACTAAAATAGAAAAACACATTATTGCAAATTAGTACAAATTATCTATGAGGACTAGAAAATTTGCATACCATTAATATGCAAGTAACCCACCATTAATGTGCACTACATTATTATTTTGACAACTTTAAAGAAAGAATGCCCTCTGATTGCTGTCTATGTACCTATTATTGGCTCACAGACAATGCTGAGCAATACAGCCAGCTATTCTCTGAAAAATTTTTTTGGATGCAAAAAAAAAAAAAAAGAATTTATAAATTAAAAATATTATTATGCCATGTAATTACAGAACAGTTTAAAAAGAAAGACTCTTTGAAGAGCTCTTTGTTTCACAGAATAGTTGAGATTGGAAGGGGGCCTCTGCATATTGTCTAGTCCTGCCTCTTGCTCCTTAGGCTTCCTAGATCTGTGCTGAGCAGGGTTTGGATTCCTCTGAGGATGGAGACTTCAAAACCTCTCCAGGTAACCCGTCCCACCACCCTCAAAGTAGAAGACCACAACTTTGTCTGATAGAACAATTCTTGCTTAAGCCACATTCATCTGTTCTTACTTTCATACATAAGCTAATGTTTCAAAAGGAGTTCTATTTAATGGTTTGAGCTGCCTGGTGCAGACTAGTACACTATGGACACCTAGAGGAAATATGGGAAGAACATCCCAAAACCAACATGAAAGGTCTCTGCAAGGCTGCCCAGGGGTAGCCAGCAAGTGGTGAAAATGATTCCCATGCACTGTCAAAAGCTAAGCCAGTGGCTCACTGCATGTCTTTCAAGGCTAGGTCTGCTGAAGAGTGCCCCATTCACAGCACACACTGTTCCTCCACTGCTCCCAGCAGGACCCAGAGAGCTGAATCAGCCTCTCCTGGCCCCAGCTTATATACTGGGCACAACACCCTCTGGTATGGAATGTCCCTTTGGACAGCTTGGGTCAGTTCTTGCCCGGCTCCCTCCCAGCTTTTTTGTGTCCCCGCTCACCAACAGATCATGGCAAACAGAAAAGTCCTTGACTTGGGGCAGTGCTTAGCAACATCTAAAACTTCAGTTTGTTAATAATGTTAGTTTCATACTGAATCCAAAACACAGCTCCAGACTAGCTACTTGAAAGAAAATTAAATTTATCCCAGCTGAAACCAACACAACACTGTAGGTCTCACAAGAGTTGATAGAGTCTGTAAAAATGTGCAGGAGTAGTGCTTTCTTAACTACTGAAAGCACTTCAGGGACAGGATATACTACTGTTATAAAGGATACATGTCCAGAAAACAAAATTAACCACCAGAGAACATCAGAGAGATAATGTTCTCCAGCTTGCCCTAGAAATAATTTTGCTTACCTTTAAAACTAAATGCATATGATTTTACTTTATTATCTTAATCTATAACTATTTGGCAAAATACCCACTCTTTTCCCTATCAAACAGTATACTGTATCATCAAATAAGTTGTCAGTATGACTAGTTACGCATTGGTGGACCTAAATGCCCCATGTTATTCCTATATCTCTCCCAAAATTCTGTCTCCCTTTAAAACCTTGCTCCTGGATAAAACAGAGCATCAAACATGTCTCAAATTTTACATCTGATGTGTAACAATAATTATTTTGGCATAGACAAAGAATGCTGGCTGCATCTGAAAGTGGTTCTATGCATAGCCATACAGTTTGCATCCCCTGCCTATCTCAAACATAAGAGTTAGATAAAATGTGAGTGTTAAATTATTTTTCAGCCTGTTTAAATATGCACAACACCTCTTCAGAAGAACAGAAGGAGTGTGCTCCTGGTATAAGCTACTTGATTTGTTCTCAACACCCTCTGACAATCACAAGCTTTCAGACACACAAAGCTACTGTGACTAAGTATGAAAAACATACTGCACCAAATAAACACTCCTGACATGAAAATGTACATGGTAGGGATTATATTGGCTGAAAAGGGTGAGTGTATTTACTAATACCAGGACTTTTACTACTCTTATAAAAGATAAAGACAACATCTGACTTCAGAGGAACTGTTAAGAGTAATAGCAGTTAATGACTGACAACACTCATCAGCTGAAGATACTGGAGACTTGGATAAAAGCAGTGCAATTATTCAACTGGCATGTCTTCCTTTCCAAATAACAACTGTTACGGTTTTTGACCTTTCTGGAATTGTTTGTGAATGGATTCCTACTTTATGAAAGAAATTAGGATACACAGCAGTTGCCAAATAATTTAGGTGAGCTATGCATGGTCATGAGTGACTTCCACATTTTAAGCAGTTCATAGAATAATGTTGGACATCTCCAGGCCCAAAGGATTTCTGCAGGGCTGAGATCAGATAGATGAAGGATAAAGGATGCCATACTTCCCTGGAACTGCTTCTTCAGACAGTATGCTCAAGGCCATTTCCATTTCTGCCTAGTCCCCCACACAGAATTTAAATGGATAGGAAGCAGAAAAATCATGCTGGTATAACCAGGGTATCACTGTGCCTCAGCCTACAGATTATTATTTAAGGAGGATTAATACTTGCTCTCTGCCCCTCCTTGGCACATCCCTTCTCACTTAACACTATGCTTTTTTTCACCTCTCTGCTCCCTGCCCTGTGGAGGAAAGAAAGGACTTACAGGTGAGGCAAATGTCAGCAGAAGCCAAAAAGGATTTGGCTTGAACCCCTAGCAAGAACAGGGCTGCTCCCTCACAGAAGGCAAGCTGGAAAAAAAGGGATCCCACATCCCACCCCCACTACTTGAGCAAGACAAACTGAACATGAGAGACAAATTCCAGAAAGATCCAGGTCATAAAATGGTATCACAGCAAGGTGGAAGTCAACTCCTCAGATCAGATTTAAAACCAGGTCCCACAACCACCATGCAAGCCCACACTGACAAGTGACAGCCAAGGTCAAGCCAGGAAGTCAAGAAGCGGCGAGCGGCGCGGGCACATGGCTGTCACTTGACTGGAGACCATCACTCCTTCAGGCTCAGCTCAAGGAACAGGCCCTCAGGGGTAAACTTAAATAGAATAGCTGGGTCTAGGGGTGAGGGTGGAGGCCCCAGCTGAGGCAGGTCAGGGCCATGAACACTTATTAATGCTCTCAGAGCCTTGACACTGCTCTTATCTGCACTTGCCCAGTCACTTCCTGTCTGTAGGTGTATTATTCATGTAAACGCAAGCAAATCTCAATACTGTATGTTTAGAAATCATAATTATCTTATAGAATCGAAACAGGCTCTATCCAGATGTAATCTGGACATGAACTAAAGCGTGGCAGCTCTGTGGAGAACATTCTCACCCTCCACTGAGGAAAGGACAGCCAGGGGCCCGGGGGCGGAGGGGCCCGGGGGCCACAGCCAGAAGCGGCGAGCGGCGCGGGGGCAGCAGCGGCGGCACCGGGGATCAGGAGAAGCCGCAGCGATGTCGGAACGGAAAGTGTTAAACAAATATTACTCCCCGGACTTTGATCCGGCCAAGATCCCGAAGCTCAAGCTCCCGAAGGGCCGGCAGTACGTGGTGAGGCTCATGGCCCCCTTCCGAATGAGGTGCAAGACGTGTGCGGAGCACATCTACAGGGGCACGAAGTTCAGTGCCCGCAAGGAGACGGTGCAGAACGAGCTCTACCTGGGGCTGCCCATCTTCCGCTTCTACATCACCATCACGCGGTGCCTGGCTGAGATCACCTTCAAGACAGATGCCGAGAACGCGGATTACACCGTGGAGCACGGTGCCACACGCAACTTCCAGGCCGAGAGGCTCCTGGAGGAGGAGGAGAAGAGGATGCAGAAGGAGAGGGAAGAGGAAGAGCTCAACAATCCCACGAAGGTGCTGGAGAAGCGAAGCAAGGGTTCCCAGCTGGAGATGGAGGTCCTGGAGAACCTGCAGGAGCTGAAGGAGCTCAACCAGCGCCAGGCCAACGTGGATTTTGAGGCCATGCTGAAGCAGTACAAGGAGCTGGAGGAGGAGCAGAGGCGCAAGGAACAGGAGGAGGACGAGCAGGAGACGAAGGCCATGCTGGAGCAAGCACAAAACCGCCGGCTCCTGGGGGATTCCGACTGCGGCGAGGAGCCGGCAAAATCCCGCCCCAGTCCCACGGCCCAACCAAAAGCCCCGGACATCCTGCAGGAGGACGCCCAGCCCCAAGGCAAGAAGCCGAGGACGGCGAGCTGGGAGAGGAGCGTGGGCAAGCTCAGCACCAAGGCTCGGCTGGCCGGGCTGGTGGCCCGCAGGAAGCAGAAGGCAGATCCTGCTCTGTCTGACGGGATGGAAACCCCAGGCACCATGGCCAACACCGGCTGGCTTCCAGCAGCAGCAGCCGCAGCCGCGTCCTCGCTGGGCTTGTTGAGAGCCTACTCAGACAGCGAGGACAGCACCAGCGACTGAGAAGCCAGCGGGGCAGGGACCGGGCTGTCCCAGCTCCCTGCTGCTCCTGGAGCCCAGCTGGAGCTGCTGGAGGCACAGCCAGGGGCCCGGGGGAGGAGGGGCCCGGGGGGCACAGCCAGAAGCGGCGAGCGGCGCAGGGGCCGGNAGCGGGGGCCCCGGGGATCGGGAGAAGCCGCAGCGATGTCGGAATGGAAAGTGTTAAAGGGCCAGGGGCCCGGGGGATCCACGCCACTGCTGTTCCCACATCCTGCCCTGCAGCAGCAGCAGCAGCAGCAGCACAGGGAAGGTGTTTTCCCTGCAGCAGGAATGCCGGGGGGAGCCCCAGCAGTGTCTGGTGTGTCCCAGCCCTGGGTGTCCCAGGGTGTCTCAGATCTCACCTTTGCACAGAGCCGGGGGGCTCATCCAGCCCCTCACTGCGGGGACAGGGCTGTCCTGCCACCACCGGCCCCCCCAGATATCCCCAGGAGCTCGGGGACAAACCCCTCCCCACCATGCGAGCCTGCAGGGCTCCAGCAGC
>VZTR01031102.1:49554-69754 GCA_013400775.1 Chaetops frenatus
AAAAAACCCAAAACAAAACCAAAAAAACTTACCAACCAAACAAAAAACCCTCAAAAATACCAAGTAATTCCAAAATATGGGACTGTGGAAGGAATAGACTCAGATAGGGGAACTCCTTTTACGGGAAAAATTCTTCAAGGAGTTGACTGCTCTAGGGATACAATGGCGATGCCTTAGATTTTAACTTTCACATTTTTCAAATCCTTTAGTTCTTAGTGTGTAACTCTGAAGTGTCTTGTAGCCTGTTAGCTACAGTTCTCTCATGCTAAGATAGACATAACAAAGCCTCTCTAGGCCTGCTCTTCAAGGACACCCAGACTATCCTAGGCCCAGAATCTGTAAACCAACATCCTGGAAAGGGGGGCAAACTGGGGAGAATTACATCATTAGCTAAAGTTGTAACTGGCAAACTTGTGCTGATATGCCATGGCCAACACCAGCTGGTTTCCAGCAGCAGCAGCAGCAGCTGCGTCCTCGCTGGGGTTGTTGGAAGCCTACTCAGACAGGGAGGACAGCACCAGTGACTGAGGAGCCAGCGGGGCTGAGATTCCAACAATCTCCCTATGCAGTGTAATGTTTCTGGGGTGTTTTATTTTGTTTACTTGCAAAAAGCTCCTTGGGAGCACACATAAATGTGTCTGTGTAAGCTTGGGATTAAGAAAGTCCTTGTATCTTTGTGTTGATAGTGGTAAAAAGCAGTTTATACACTTTTGCATTTTAACTCTTTTATAAATCAAGATGCAAACATGCCAGAGAGAAAGGCTTTTTAAGCAATGCAAATTGAGACAGAAACTCCTTGAGTTAACTTAAATGTCATAAAGAGAATTTAAGAGGCCTTTAAGGTCTGCCTACCACTTTTCAAAAACATTTCTCTTGTAATTCAATTTCTCTTTGAAAGCATATTCAAGAATAAATAAACCTAATTGAAGTGTTCAATTAAAATATTTAGGGCTTTTTTTTTTTTTTTTTTTTTTTTTTTTTTTTTTTTTTTTTTTTTTGTTTGGTTTGTTTTTGGTTGGTTGGGTTTTTTTCATTTAAAAATTTATTTGATATTTTGGCTTTTTTACTCTTTGGCATGTTGAATTAGATGCCGACTTGCTCTCAGAAGCAGCCATCAGTCACATTGAGAAGTATCAAATCTGAAATCTCATAAGTGGAAGGGAACATGGGAATTAATGAGGATTGTGGAATTAGTATGACCAAGGACCCTGTCAGTCACACAAATTACAGGTCTAAGAACATAATTTCTCTATAGCAACCAGTGTCACATATAGAAATGTTTTACCAAAAGAACCTGAACTTTCTGTACACTTCAATGCCGCCAGGAATTATTAAAAAAATCAACAGTTTTAATGTGATATCCTCTATTCTGGAAGTGATTAACTGGTCTTGAAACTTAAAAACTTCAAGTTATTTTCCTAAATACTACTAGGAAGTCATGTAAACCCTCTGTGCCACGGCTCCCTATCAGTAAAAGAGAAAGTCATTTCCCTCCCATGTAATGTAAAGCCTACAATTTATTTTAGTTCCTTGGCCTTAGGGCTGTACACACTTCTAGATGGGTAAGTTTTCTAACTTCCTATCACTAACACAATCCTTGTAGACTCAATAGTTACCAGTAACATTACTTACATTAGATATGTGAAAGGATCATTTGCTGCTACGGTTTATGAAGTTTTGGAGACATGCTCCAGAGAATGTAGCCTCATACCTGAGCTTTCACATCACAGCAATTTCAACTCAGCTGAGCTCAGGAAGTGGTTACAGAGCATCTCCTGGGCAGTCCCTGCAGGCTGTCTCTGCTACCAGGGATGAGAGCTACACCTGCAGAGCAGCTGCATTTAGAAACAAAAACACTAAATAAAGTAAATAGGACAGACAGCAAGCAGGAGAAGGGAAGTTGGCAGCAGTGCTGTTAAAGGAACTGTGTACAGTAGCTACCTCTGAACCTTCCAGTGGCATTTATGTCCCTCTATAGATAGATCCTTTGCAGAACAGAGAAATAAATTGTCCTCTGTGAGATTGCTGACTTAGTCCTGTGCACCACGTTCTCAGAGACTCAGCAGCAAACTACAAATTCAGGTGATATCTACAAAAGCAATCAGCAAGCTAAGCGAACAATTCACCTGGAGTGAATTAAAGGATGGCTAAATGAGAAATAACTGAGGACATGAGTTATGAAAAACTCACTATCTGGGTCTCAGAAACTATGACTGTCAGTGGTTAACTTCAGGAACCATTGGGCCTATGAAAAAACCCCTTTTGCCCTCAGGAGGGTCAAGAAATCCCCAGGCTCATGTGCCAAATAGACAGAAAACAAGACAGAATGACATGAAATTCTGAACAGAGTGTACTTCGTTCATTACCAGAAAGAGTTTTCTGATAGCAGCAAAGCAGGCTGAGCATTTCCTCTCAGCAAAAGCAATGAAAGTAATTTAGGATTTCTGATCAGTGCATTCCTATAATTCAAAAGAAATGGCCTCTTAGGAATGGATATACTTTTGCTAAGGAAATGGGAGGGAGAGATCAATTCTAGCTTTAATCCAAATCTTTGTAAGGCAGATGTGGAATTGGGCATCTTCCCTTTGTCTTGGCTTTCACCAACCCTGCCAACAAACTCAACTAGATGCCTTAACCCCTCTCTATGCTGGTTCTAAGTCTGAAAAAAGACTGTGTGGTTCCAAGAGTGCAGGACTTTGCTATCACATTCTTTTCTCTAGCATGCACCAGGGTGCACCACTTTTGCCCCAAAGCTTTAATAAGATACAGTTTCTTGCATTTGTCTCTCTTTCTCTGCTGCATAGGAGTGTGGTTCTCCCTGTAAATAATATCAGTTCACCCCTCAGGCAGCTTTCAGGCTTTTGACAAAATCTAGAAGATACATGACTGTTATTTTTAATTAAGGAATACCCTACAGGTTCACTAAAGGGGATTTACTGTAACTCTTTAGTAGACTTCAGTATTATGCTGTTTGCTTTCTTTGGTGTATTCTCTTTTGTCAACTATCAATAAAAATCACTTGACACAGTATCAGTAAAAACTGCAGACCTCTTCAGTGTCCAAGCACCATGAAGCAACATATTTTCCCTCACCCTTTTAGCAACAGATTAGCTTCACAAAAATATGAATAATTTTTGTTATTTAGATGGATATGTTTATGATATTCTTTGAAAGCAGACACTTAGTGGGAAGGCAGATCACCACCTCCCTTGTCACAGTGGTTGCAATATGCTGAGGAACAGAGGGCAGGGGGTGAGGCTCAGGAAAAAGGAAAACTACATGAATAGTGATGTCTTGGTGATAAACAGCCTATGGCTGTCATTCATGACATCAAGATTTTCTTCCTCCTCTTTTCCAGATATACCATTTCACCCCCTCCTACAGGACATTTGGATAACCAATCCTGCATTTTTTTCTTACCTGAAAAATCCACTGTGCAGCTTTAATATCTGCTTCATCTTCATTTTGGAGGTTCTCCTTTGCGGGACAGTTGTCTGCATGGTAGCTGTAAGTCCTGAAGTAGAGCACAACTTGCCTCCACATCGAGAAATAAAAAGGCTGTTCCTGAATCAAACTTTACAATGACCTTTCTTGGAAAAGCACAAGTTATATTTGATGATGAAACTAAACCAAATCCCAGACATTGGGCTGAATGACAACAACATAAAGATTGCTTGTCCTTACACAGATGGACAAATGTCCAGGCCTCTTGCAGCTTGCCAGTTCTTCCTGCAGCCTCTGCAGTTCTGGAGACAAACAGGATTATCTGCCCTCAGATATTTGCAGTGTCTCATCCCTTCAGCATGTGCCAGCTTAGAGATTAGATTTACAACTTTGCAGGTTTTAGCAAATTGCAAAGGAGAAAGACAGGCATATAGTGGTTGAACATGCCAGAGAAACAAGCTGTAACAATTGTGAGACACTTTTTATCACCTCAGGGTGAATGTATTTCATTTACAACTTGAAAGGAGAAGGAATGCAGCACACAGTTATTCTCTGCAGGCAGCACCAAATGGAGATGTCTGCCTTAGGTCAGTGGCACCTGCCAATCACATATTTTTCCTCATTGGCTGAACAGATGGTATGCTGGTAATCCTTGCAGTGCCAGTGAAAACAGCACACGAGCCACAGCCGTGTCTCAGGATAGAGACACACTAAATATAAGGACTAAGGCTCCTACTAAGGTAGATTATTAGTAGATTATTTCTCCCAGCTATATAGACGGCTGCCAGGTTTTTGCCAACACTCACTTGCTATTGTTTACATCTTTTTTCAAGTTGAAAAATATGTCTACCCCAAAAATTTTTTTCTACAAAGAGTCCAAAGTTTTACAACTCGGCACTGTAGATACAAGGTAGATATAAGACAACTGCCCACTTAGCATCTCTTGTGAGAAGAGCTGCCTTGGTCACATTTCTATCCTCTTTTCAGAGAAATCCAGTAAATGCTGAGGAGCAAAACTAAGAACAATCAGGCTTGACAGGGTAAATTGCACTAGAAGTCATTGTACAGTAAGCTCCAGTATAGAAAGCTGTAGCATAAGCTCCAGTAAGAAGTTGACTTTGGTGGAATTGCTACTGAGGTTTAGGAAAACAGCTTTTTTTTTGTTTTTTCCCTGTCCTCTAGGCAGGCATCAGCAGCACTGGGTAGCTCAGCATTTCCTTTTTTCTCCAAAAAGCTACTACTCTGACCATACCTTTTTCTGAGAGGAAATTTTTAAATTTAACCCAGAGGTGAGCTTTATTTCACCTGGTACTGCAGCAATTTCTGAGAGAAGAGCACTCCTTCTACACTTCCAGGTGTGGACCCCCTTGTACAGACAAAAGCTGTTGGCACAAAGCAACAGAGACTGATGGTGAAAGGAGGAGATGCTGTAGGCCCAGAGTGGCTGGAGACTCTGAAACCCTTCAGCTTTCAATAGAGAAGGGAATGTACATGAGACAGAGACACTTGTCCCTACTCCCTAAAGAAATACACTGTATTATTTTAACCCCAGATGTATTATTTCTCAAGGCTACAAACAGTATTGGACTGACCTTTCTGTTCCTGTGTTTAGCATAATACTTCCAATTTTCTGGCATTACAGCATTGTTCCATTATACTAGGGGGGGGAAAAAATATTTATCACAATAACACATTAGTTTATGTTTCTTTCAAAAAGACCAGTCCTATTGCAGGTAAGTTATGTGTGGTTCCTTCACTGAGCATGTAAAACTTAATTTCAAAGAGGTGGTGGAGCAATCAGAGGGTTGCCTGTTATAACATATGTGCAACTGTGGCATATTAGCTTTGCCAGATCTTTTGGTCCAGAATCTGATTGATTTAAAAGAAAAAATGATCCAAGTCCTATGACCTAGAAGTCAGATAAGTCTATATCAGCTGCAGGAAGCAGGAGTTACTCGTTAAAAAGGATATTCACAAAATAATGTTTTCCCACCGTGACATACACAATAAAATGAAGGTAAAAAAAGAAGAGAAAACAAAGGCAGATGAAGCAGTAAAAATCCAGTTCACAATGGGCCAATCTTGCTATAATTCCTCAGGAAAAACATCTAGTGAAGTACTCCACATCTTCTCATATTGAAAAATCACCTCTGTTTCCATGTTAGTAGGCCTCTTCAATGAAAATCCTCCACAATTAGACTGGAAAGAAAAAAGAAATTACTTTCGCATTTTGTGAATTAGAGAAATGTGCTCACTTTCCTAATCTTATAAGCATGTTTTGCTTGGATAAACTTTCAAAGGATTTTCTTCTATACATGTTAAATACTTGTGCAGACATGCAAGAGCCAGGGGATGTACAGAATGCTGAAAGGTTAAATGGCAGGTGTGCAAAACACTTCTGTAATTTGGAGAATACATGATAGACAATGATACATTGTTCTTATTACATGAAAGAAAGAACAGAAAAACACTCTCTCGATCCAGCTGTCTGTAGTTTTAGTGTGAGGATGACTCATCTGCATTAATTTTCCAGGATTAAACTATTGAACATTCTTATTCTTTGTGATCCAGGAAATTGATGACTTTTATTCCTGCATGCTCACTCTGTTTCACACATCAATAAAGTCATCTAAACATAGCAACTTCAAGTGAAGCTGCCTTGCCAGAAGTTAATGGACAGGCACCGATGTGACCACAAATAGCTAAATAAGGTTTTGCAGACCTGACTCCTAAAGCATAGGTGCTTGCCAAAAAACAGGCACACAGCACTTTTACAGTCATTACCTTGATCAAGATCCAGAGAATCAACCAGCATGAATAAGGCACCATGGGATGCTCCAAGCTGATGACACAGGATGTGTTGTCGTAGGACACGAATTCAGACACATAGACTCCAATTATTAGAAGGCTGAAAATACTCTACTTCATTGAAATTTCTAACTCCTTATATACTATTTTACACAGGTCCATATGATTGGTGGGCAAAGTTAACACCTCTTCAATCATATTGGTCGAAACTGAGGGCCATCAAGAAGTCCCTCCTCTTAACAAGAATTCAAAACAAGATAAACTTAGCAAAAACATTTCTCCATGTTTACTTAGCATTCCGTGAGAACAGAATTTTAGAAATCAAAACACCTCAGGCTGAAGATCAGGGCTACAAGGATGGGTTTGTACTGCTTGCTGAGAATTGCCTCTTGCTGTTGTAGTGGTGACAGGCACACAAGACAGGCTCCCAGAATGACTCTACAATGCTTTCCTTTCTCAAAGCTTTCCATTGCAATGCAGTGAAGGTCCTTCACCAAGGGTGCCTCATGGGACTCACACCAGTGAAAATTTTCAGATGTGCCCAAGTGTTAGAAGATGGCGTAAAAGAGCATATGTCAATCTTGGTAGCTTACCCACCATCCTCTGGCAAGGTGATTCACAATTCCACTGTGCCCTTGTCAAAGGAGTAATGCTGTCACCAGCAAAATTTTCACTATTATTTACCTCCTTTCTCAAACAGCTCTGAGTGTGCTGAACAGAACAGACTCCAAACAGATGCTTTTTGCACTCTGTTGAAGACCCTTCTGTACTATGGAAGCTGCTAATTTCTTCCTGTCCTTTGTATGTATCTCATTCAAGAGTTATGAGTCAATGCCCAGACTTTCCCTTTTAACTCAGGAGAGCTGTTAGATGGAGTACCACACCTTACACACCTTGTCTGTACACATGAAGAACCCTGCAGAGGTGTGTGAGACATACAGAGCTATAGTAATTTCTTGTTAATGTTTTGCCTTTATTTCATTACATGGCATAGAAGAATATGTAAAATAAATACATCTTTATACAGGTATATTCAGAAACAATATATTGTTTGCAATCTTTAACATGGCATATTGGGTTCACTACTTTGATTCCTCTGCTAGAGATTCTATTTCCTTGCCTGGCACAGATGTCATGCTGATTCTCATAGCTCCTTAAATGCCCCCTGGAATTTATGTTAAAAAAAAAGGCAATTACTTTTACAATTATTTTTTCTCCCCTTTTTGCCTTTCTGCTAATTCAGTAGATGCATACATTCAACTATTAGGCCTAACTTGAAGGTTACAGAAAAGTTACAGGGAAATATTTTTTACTGTAGCCTCTCAACAGCCTGGGAAATGAACAGTAAAGCCGGAATTTGCCATTTATGATGAATTTAACACGCCAAATCACACCTTTTAAAATTTTCTTTTCTATAGACAAGTGACTATGTTGCTGTAGTATCAAAATTTTGACTGCAAATAGCAATCCATCTTCTTTTAGACCCCAGGCTGAATGGATGGTGCTAGCCTCTTGCAGGTGGTGGAATTAGGCCAAAAAATAGTCTGCTAAAAAAAAAAAGACCACTGATGACCTGATGCATATTCCAAACAAGAGACCACATTGGGCACCAAATCCAAACCATGAACTTATTATTTTTTACTTACAGTAAGATACGGAAACCATACTGGAAGCAGGAACTAAAAGTGAGAGAACCACAATCCTGTGCATATCTGTACTCAGGTTCAGACAGGGTACTGTGGCACTCTTGGGTTAAGCCACAAGCGTGCTAAAGGGCTGGGAGAAATATGCTGTGTGAAGTAGACTACAGCATTTTGGATGATTTCCTTGAAACAGGTGATCCCTGGCAGAAGAAATGGCTTTGCATGCCTAAGCAAGAATTCAGGACATTACCCTAGTAGGCACAGGGGCAGAGTAATGAGACATGGGGAGGAGCATCTCTGTTTGTGTCTTAAAACTGGCCACTGGAAATGCACATTAAGAGGTGCTGTTCCAGTTTACAAGGGTTTACTTAAACTATTGGACTGAGCTCGGAAGGGTGAAGATGGAAAAATACCATACCTGGCCTAGGTAGGAGAATGCACAAAGTCATCAGTGTTTTCAGTGCTGGGGTTTGGGCAGAAGTATCATTGTGGACAACTGAGGAAGTTTCATGGAAGCAAAGCCTGATGTGCCTGATGTGCTGAATGTAGCTTGTAGGTAGCTTGTAGGATCACTGTAGAGGCCTTTGAAGCCTTTTTTGGTTCAACCCCAGCCGGCAACTAAGCACCATGCTGCTGCTCACTCACTCCCCGCCACGGAATGGAGAGAAATGGAAGAGTAAAAGAGAGAAAATTCACGGTTTGAGGTAAAGACAGTTTAATAGGGAAAGAGAAAGCTGCTCATGCAAGCAAAGCAAAACAAGGAATTAATTCACCCCTTCCCTTTAGCATGCCGTCCCCAGGAAAGTCCACCATGCATAACAGGTACTTGGGAAGACAAACACCATCACTCCGAATATCTCCCCTTTTTACTTCTTCCCCCAGCTCTAGATGCTGAGCATGATGCCACATGGTGTGGGATATCCCCTTGGGCAGCTGGGGCCACCTCTCCTGGCTGTGTCTCATCCAAACTCCTTGTGCACCCCCAGCCTCCTCACTGGTGATGTGGAGTGAGAAGCAGAAGAGGCCTTGGTGCTGTGCAAGCCCTGCTCAGCTGTAATAAAAACATCCCTGTTTTCAGCACAAATCAAAACAGCCTCATGCTAGCCACTGTAAAGGAAAGTAATTCAATCCCAGCCAAAATCAGCACATGTCTTCATTATGCAAATTGCATTTAAAAAGGTTCAAGTCATGTTCTGTTTATCTTGGAAGACCTTGGGTTTTGGTTTCTTTATAAAATGGGTAGAGCCATATGTATCATCATCAGTAATGTGATTTGAAATGACTGTGGAAAAGGTGAATATGTTTATTCCAGATGCCTGATGCTGGACAAAAAAGGAGTGGCAAAAACATGCCATAAACAGGCAGAGAAGAAGCAGGAAATACTGAATGCCACAGGACAGAAGTTACAAACACTCCTTTAAAAGAGGAACTGGTTAAAATAAGGCCAAATTCTAACTCTCAGCTATGAAGCAAAAATGAGATTCAAAGTACCAGATTTTTCAAAACTGTGTAGAGATTTCTATGCTAGAGATCAGGAGCTGTGCCAGCATATCTTATCACTGTAAGTAAGCAACATGTAACAACACAGATTTGTTAGAGTAAACCTCCAAGTCCCACATGTTTGGTAATCCCCAGAATCACATTAATGGATGTATTTATTACAGACTAGATGACATGGAGTGTACACAGGGCTTAGGGAGATTTCATTTGATGAAGCATAAAGAAATGCAAATGGTTTTACTTGGACTGTACCTGGGACTTCAGTCTGTGTTATCAACAAACCAATAGGTTTTTTTGTGGTATGAAGAAAGACCCATTTTAAAGGAAAAATTATATGGTTGAAGTATAAATCAGTGGCACAGTAACGACAACCATCCTTGAGTTAAAAACCTATCAATATACTGGCCAGGCATAATTTGAAGAACAGTGTATCCTCTAAATGGAAAATAAAGAGACCCTAGAAAAACTGAGTTAGCAGTAGACCAGCTCAAAGCCAGCTCTACATTGGCTGTCTTGATCTGCTCACACACAAAACTGGTTATTTTTTTTTTCTTCTTATATGTCAGCAGAATGATTTTTTGGGATCATTTCTGACCAGGAGTGGTGTGTCTGTGCACTTCAGCACAGCATGACTGGAAAATCTCACTCAGCAACTGCATGCAATGAGATGTTTTTTTTCTCAGAGACATGGAAGTTTAAGCCCGTAGCTGCTGAAACACTCGGGCCTTTAGGCTAAAGGTTCCTGAACCTTTTGCCTGCGGAGGCAAAGCCCAACGTATACAAGACACTTTCTAAAAAACAAACGAGTTGTGCAGGGTGTATCTTCCACTGAGATACGAGTTGGGAGGAAGGAAATGGTGTGACCCTGATGTCCACCCTTGGAGCTGCGAGACAGCAGACTGAGCGCTGGCACAGCACAGCCAGGCACAGGGGCCCAGGAACACCTGCCTGCTTCCCAGCTGAGGGAAAGGGAAACCTTTGCATTTCCACTGCAGCATGGCACGCTGAAAGTAAATTCTGGGTGCTGGAAAAACAATGCAGAGCTCAAGGAGGCGTTTGAGCGCCAGGGCCACTGCCCGCCATCTCCCCAGGCCTTTGACCTGCCATGGTTCCCTCCCAGGCTCGGCGGCCTCCCCGTGCGGGCTGCAGGGCAGATCCACAGGGATCTTCCCAGGGACCAGGAGGAGCTCGCCCTGGGGGCAGCGCCGAGAGGACCCTCTCAGCCCTTCCCAGCCAGACCGGCGCTGTCCCTGTGGAAAAGCCGAGCCATTTCTTGTCAGCAAATAGCACAGGTGGGCGCCTGCGGGCACATGCTTTATCGTGCCTTCCCAGTAGGGGATTACATCCTCTCTAGAAAATCATATGCGTATACACAGGTCTTGCGCCTGGGCCACGGCAATCCAAAGCACAAATACAGGCTGGGCAGAGAATGGACTGAGAGCAGCTCCGAGGCGAAGGACCTGGGGATCTTGGTTGACAAGAAGCTCAACACGATCCGGCGACGTGCCCTCAGCCTGGAATGCGAGCCCTGTCAGGGGCTGCATCCATGGCAGGGGGGTTGGAATCAGATGATCTTGAAGGCCCCTTCCAACCCAAGCCACCCTACAGCTGTACGACATGTGTGGGCATACACAAACGAGTACACTGCTGTGCCCTAAACGCGTGTACAGGCTTCCAGGAGCACAGCCGCGCACGCACACCCCCGACTGCGCGCAGGCGCGGGCGGGGCGCGGTGTCCCGCGCAGGCCGCCGTGGCGCTCACGTGAGCGGCGTCACATGACAGCGGCAGCGCCGGGGCCGTGGGGTGCGCCGTGCTGCCCGGGCTGCCCAGGGCCGCCCGCGGCCTCCTCTCGCTCTCCATCCTCCCTTCCCTCCTTCCCTCCATCGCTGCACGGCTGCCGGCGCGCCCCTGCGGTGAGTGGGAGCTGCCCCGGGCCCTGGCGCGGTGGGTCCCGGGGTCGGGGTGTGCCGCCGCACGGCCTCTCGCGGGGGCTCTGGCGGGCCCGGGGGGTGCCAAGGGCTCCGCTGCTTCCCCGAGGGTCTGCGCTCACAGGCCTCTGCCGTGCCGCTGAGCCTCTACAGGGAGCGGCAGGACCCTGCCTGGCCTCTCCCCTGTCCCAGGCGCCTCTCGGCTTCTTCGGCACAACTGCAGCTCCCGAAACCGCTGTTACCGACTCTGCCCTCGGGCAGTGTTTAAATGGTTCTGCCGAGGGGGGAGGTCAGTAAGAGCCTGGAAACCTTCCGTGGTTATTAAGGATGTAGTGGTGCCCTCTGTGTGCGTCTCTGCTCATAGAAGTGGTTTCGAAGGGAGGACATTTGTCCTCCTCTGTTTGTCCAGCATAGTTCCTCATTTTTTGTCCTTTCTTTTGTTAGAGCTGTATTTTCCTTCAGTCATGTAGCGCTTGCTAGAGATGGGCCTGAATGTGCCAGTTTGCTCTTGCTTGCTTGGAAGGGTGGGCCAGAACAGTCCAGAAATAGGCTGTGTGGAGAGGCTGGGTACAGTTCAGACTGTAAGGAATTCCAGCTCTAGATGGGTCTGAAGTGTCTGTAAGCACATTTCTTGTTTTGGCATCAAAGTCAGGTGAAGATTAAAACCATAAAGGAAGGGGGAAGAAGTGGTGAAGGTCACTATCTGTGGTAATGTGGTATATCCTGATAAAGAGCTTCTGTTCGTCTTTATTTTTCAGTTTGCTTTCTGTACAGTAATGACTCGATTTTCTGGTTAGTCTGTGTAGCATGATTTTAATTTATATACTTACGGGTTTTTTTTCCTGAAGTTGTAGTTTGAATGTTTCTAATGTCTGAATGCTCTTAGACAAATATCTGAAGTAAATCAGTTCTAATGTGTGTGGTTGGGGAGGATATGTGCTGAATTTTAACCCTGGAAGGAAGATTTGGAAAGGAGACAGCTTCTCTTACCTGTAGGGCTACTTGGATGTTGGAGAAAAGCTGCCTTAATTCAAATAACTGAATTTCATTGTTTAAAGATTCACGAGACTGGGAGTTATTTAGTAATGGTCTGTGTCTTTTATTTTAATACACTTACGATTGGCTACCATTGAGTGTGTAGGTATGGCTTATTTTTGTTTGTTTCCAATAAGCCGTGTTTTAAATACTTTATGAAACTTTGATTTTTTTCAGAAGCTAACTAGTTCAGTATTAAGGAGTAGGACACCTGGAAACACATTTTTCTTTTCAATTCTTTAAAATATGGGACAGATACTGTGCTGTTTAATAAGAGATTATTAAATGTGATTTGCATTTCTAGGTACATTTTAATTATCAGTCAAGATGGATATCCGAGGTGCTGTAGATGCTGCTGTCCCAACAAACATCATTGCTGCCAAAGCTGCTGAAGTTCGGGCAAACAAAGTAAACTGGCAGTCATATCTCCAGTAAGTAAAAACCTTCCACATTCTTTTCTTCTCTTAAGTGTTAGACTTTTTGAGATATTAGGCTACAGTGGAGCATTATGTTGCAGTGAAAAATGTTCTCTCTACATGGAAGTAGTTGGAAAAAGTCTACAATAAATGGAAGTAGCTGTGGAAAATTTTCTTGCAACTTATTACCAGAAGGGGAACTCTACTTTTGTCAACTGAATGCTGTAATAGCAAATAGTGTAGGTTTGCCAAATGTGTGGTAAAACTGTTTTGTTTTTCTTTTTTTCTGATATTTCAAACTCCAGTCTCAGTTTTAGCCTTATTGGATGACTGCTGAATTAAGAAGAGTTTACAGTAATAATTGTCTTAATTGTAGGCATGGTATATCTATTACTGAAGTGCTTTTTGTGGGAATACAAATTGTACTAACAAAACTGGAGTGGTGGTTCAGGAAAATAAGCTGTACCTTAAATTTAGGAACATGAATACTGAAGGACAACTGAAGCAAGTAAATCAGGCATTAGGCTGAAACAAATACTTCAGTCTGGAGAGAGCTGTGCTGCTGTTCCAGGCAAGCTCAGAGTTTCCTTTGGCATGGATATGGTGGCACTTGGAGAAGCAAGAGAAATACTGTCCTAAGAGGACATAGGGACAAGCTGAGGAAAAGGTTTATGGGTGAGGTAGGAAATGGGGAGAAGAAACAGACTTTCACTGTACTCTGAAGTGAAATGCAGCATTCTTGCAGCCTGTTCCTCATGACAGGTAGGTATGAAAAATAGTGGCAAAGTGTAAATTAATATTATCTCCTGAGGGTTCATGTATAATAGCAAATTACTTCATAGTTAATTGCTTTGTAACTAAAGTGGCAGAAATCCTCATGATTGTAGAGGTAGAAACTACTGACAGTGCTTTGTGAATATCATTATACCACTCTTTCAGATTGCTGTGATACATATAAATATGTCACTTATTAAAATAATCTTGCAAAATTTTATGTCTGCAAGCTGAGAAATGCTAACCCAGTGGAAGCTTACTAATGACTACCTGCTTTGCCCTATCTGTTTATTTCAGACTTGCTTATTCCATTCATTGAATTGTGTTATTCTTTTCTATGTGATTATATATCTGCTTGATAAATCTGCATAAAGGAGCTGATCTTCTGAGGAAACTGTTTTTTTTTTGCTAGGCTGTTTTTAAGATGGATCAGTTCTTGGTTCAGTGTATAGTGTGGTACTCAGTGGTTTTGCAGGCAAGAGAGAAAGGTTGGGGTGGTAACTTGACAGTGGCAGCTCTGAAGCACTTTTCAAGCAGTCTAAATGGCTTTAGCTGTTATTGTGTCCCCTCTTATGTGCCTGATAGGAAATGTGTCCCAAGGATACCTGAACAGTTGTTCCTGTGCTGTCCTAGTGGCAGTGGACACCTAGTTTGCAGTTACTTGGGATGAAAGTGGGAATACAGTTGTTCACTGTTCGAGGAAGTGAATAAGAGACTCTTTCACTGCTTTTCTGGTGTTTCTATCGGGCTGGTGAGATTAATCTGTTACTTTTGTTGGTATAGGGGATGGTTCTATTTGACAAGGAGTTGAATTTATGTAGTATTATTTGTTTGACTATGTAGTGTGCTGTTAATAATTTTAATTCGTTCTTGGAATTCTTTCTCTGGTGCAGCAAAAGAAATAGGGGGCTTTGTTTGTAAATCTGGCAGCAAATTTTTATATAACTTCTTTTGACCAGAGGGCAGGATTCTTTTTCAGATTTTACCTGTAGAATTTGGTTTTGTTCTGGAATCTATGAAAGAAGAATAAACTAGTTATTTCCTCTCTTAGAATTAGCTGGGTTTTGGAGGCTATGGTAGTGCATCTGGCTGTTGTTTGTGGTCCTAAGAAAGGAGGAGTGAGACTTTTTGATGCTTGCTGTCTTTTGTGTGTCAATAACAGTGTGTCCTCTTTATTATTGCTCTGAAATAAACGTAATTTTTGTGTCTTGTATTTACTGATGACAGCCTGCCTGTCTGGCTAAGTTGGCTTCAAGAATTGACTTAAATGGTGCCAGAGGGATTGTGGAGCGTGTTGAAGAGAACTACTTGTTTGACTGAGGAGTTTCCTTATAGTGAGTTATTGAAAAAGATCAGCAGAACTTTTGGTGCTTCCAAAGGAAATAAACTCATACCTTGTTTTGGATGTGTCCATTTTACAATGGGCAGGTTTGGATGTGATGGTGTCTTTGAGGCTGAGCGTTAAGGGATTTCTTGGAAACTCAGTGCAGCTATATTGATTAATTTCTGGAATGAAGCACATTATTAAATGAGTGGAAATTACTTTCTTTGATGTACCTGTTAGAGCCAGATCAGAGTGGTTTGGTTTGGTCTGGTTTATAGAGCAGAAGGAAAATTGGATGCTTGAAAGGACAATTCTTTCTTTTGAGCTCCTTGTTCTGACTGTCTGTGCACTTACTGTGGTAAACTTGCATATAAATGTATGAAGGGATTACTTCAAGTTACCAGATTTTTAAATTAGAGGTAAAATTTTTGTTTTCCCTAAGTTAACACATCAACTTAGATGTGACTTGATTTACGTTTCTTAAACTAGAGATAGTATTTACATAGTTGAACAAACTGGAGATAGTACTTAGGTAGTTGAAGTCAAAGAACTTCACAAGAAATTCTGATGAATTTTTTTTTCCCCTCTGGCTGTGACAGTTGTGTGTGTATAAAGGTCCTTTAAAGATTGCATCACTTGAAACAGCAGTGGACTGGGTCACACAGAAGGGCATTCTGGTTCTTTTCTGCTCTCTGTGTTCTTCACTAGTAGCTGGTCAGACTTCAGTAGGCTGACTTTCCTTGTAGAGTCAGTTCAAGCTAATGATTAACTGACATAGTATTTATTCCATCTCTGAAGGTTGTAACTGTAAACTAAGTCTCAAACTACACAAACACACAACTGCTGACTTTTGATGTTTTTTCAGTATACTGTTGGCACAGAAGTGAAATACTTAGGTATGACAATTGTCTGTATTACCAGCTTGCTAGTGTGTTCACTGCTCCTTACAGAATAAGGCTGTGGAAAAAGATAATTTGCCTTCTGGTTCTAAAACTTACCCTTTGTGTTGAATTCCAGCTGAGTTCTGTGTCTGAGGAAGGAGAAAGTAACAAAGCTTGCAACAGTGGAAGGTGATATGTAGGTCTGCCTGTGTTCTGGAAACTAAATGTGGTTGAGGCCATTGTTTCTGTATGGACTTTGCTGCCTTTGGGTCTTGAGACTTGTAGCAGTTTAGAGGTGTCGATGCTCTCTGTCAGTTGAAAATGCAGTCGCTGTTGTGCTCTGTGTGGTTGCTTTCAGCATTTGCCCCAGGGTGTCAGAATGCCAGGGGAGGGTGTGCT
Organism: Chaetops frenatus; assembly: GCA_013400775.1. Lineage (NCBI taxonomy): Eukaryota > Metazoa > Chordata > Aves > Passeriformes > Picathartidae > Chaetops > Chaetops frenatus. Next base: position 65,708 of record VZTR01031102.1, read on the forward strand.
GCCTTGCTTGAGGCAGGTTTGGGTTTGCTTTCTTAGGGCAGTAAATGAGTTCTGGGGAAAAATGAACTTGTGTCAGAGTTAAACTTGCATCCTACTGCACTGTAGGTTTTCTAAATACACAGCGTATGACAATAATTTATATTTAAACAGGTGAGATACCTGGGGGCTAATTTGTACATAGCTTCCCGTGTGTTTTCAAATACTTCATGTGCATGTTTATGAATTCTGATGCTAAAATATCTGTCCTATTTTCCCAGGGGTGGAAGAACCTTCTGAAGCAGGTTAAATATCTCAGACTTTAAAAGGCAGTCTTGCCTTAGAGGAAATATAGAAATTTCCTAATTCATAGTGTGTGTGGGATAAATTTAGTGTCTCTAGGTGCATGCAAAGTACTGTAGATACCTGCATAAAAGAAATTATGCCTTGACACAATGACTTCATATTTTCTGCATATGCAGCCAATTTTTGTTATATTAAAAACCCAAACTGAAGTAAAAACCAAACAAAAATACCCTTATCTCCAGAGTGTCTTGTTAAATCATTCAAACAAAACAAAAAAAAAGGAACAAGAGTTGCTGGAGGAAATGCATAATTAAAAGAAGGAGTCACAAGCTTCTGAATCATATTGAGTGATCAGGAGGATTTAAAAACGGTGGTCTTGCAAATTCATGCTTTCTAAATCCTAGAGTTTCAGTTTTGTCTCCTGTAGCAAGTGCTCTTAAAGGCAGGTCTTGGTATACCAGGCATAGAGCTTTGAAAGGTGCTTACAGGGTTCCTGGACTAAACCTGATTATCTGAGAGGAGAAAACAAAAAGGAAGATTTATCTGTTGAGATAGAGAGACTTTAATAGGACGGAAGAGGGGAGGAAAAAAAAAAAGATTCATACTATATCTAGAACACAGAACTGTACCAGCTACTGGGAAGAATATTAAATATCCCAGCTGAAGCTCAAAGTGACTTCTGTCTTGGCAAAAGACTGTAGACACATTCTGGAAAATAACAAATGGCTGCTAGGGATGGAGGGAGGTTTTGGTTACTTGTTTGCTGAAAGGTGCTGGGAAATTTCAGTTGCTTTGAAGAGGGAGTGAGGAAAATGTGTAATAGCATCATGGGACTGTATCAGCTGTCTGAGGCTGTTCTGTACTTTCTCATGGTCTTTGGTTGGTTTTTCTTCCCTGCCTCCCACTGGTTAAGGTTTACTGTGTAATCAACTGTTTCAGTTTTAAAACGAGATGAATGGAAGTAGATGCATTTGAAATTACTAAAACTATTGATCAGATGTATGAATTCCTTGATAAAATATTATCAGCTTGTTTAAAAAGCTGTCAGATCCCTTGTAATGTTTTGTATGGGTTGGAAGATGTATTTTTGAATGGTGCTAACAAAGCAATAAAGAGTAAACTTTAATGTCCTTTTTTTCTCACAGCAATATCAATCCCCACATCTTTATTTTGTTTTTACCTGTGGCCTAATGTAGGATAAAAGCAAAAGCTTGAAAGCTTTTTTCCTTTGCAGTTGGCAGACCTCTTCTAATAGTTTGACTATAAAGAAGCATCTCTCTTCATGGGCTTTCTCCAACATTAAAGCTGAAAATTAGGGGTTCATCTTATGTCAACTTTGAAGTTTTTTGTAAATGGCAATACTCTTATAAACAGGCAGTTTATCTGGTTACTTTTGTATCAGTATGATCCATGAGTCCCTGGCTTGAAATAAAAGAGGCTTGTGGTTATGGGTCTTTAAATCCAGTATTTATGGTAGATGAATTGTCCACAACTTTCCATAACTATTCAAATCCATCCTTAACAGGCAAGAAAGAACCTAGGTCAGTCTAAAAAGCATGGTAGCAGCATGGTCATCATTGGCTAATCACAAATAATTAATCTATAATTAGTTAAGTTTTAGCATAAGTTGGGCAAGGACTACCCTACCACTGGCTTTAGGAATCCTCCATCTAGTAAGTCTTAATTGCTTTTCCTCAGTGCATATGAGGATATCTCTAACAAAAGCAGCTGGAATACAGGAATAGCACATATGGCACTGGACTACTTACGCTCTTTGCTTGAATAGTAAATAGGTAAAAGATGGCTCTGTGATGAGGCCGTACTCAAGACATAATAATTTAAGTAAGAGGAAAGAAAAGAATACATTATAGGTCTTACTTCTCTATTTCAAGAATCCAGGTGAGCCAGTTGGAAAAAACAAGTGAACACTTCCTGTAAAGTTTACAATGATATTGATGTAATCTCTAGTCATGGAACATCTGAAAACAGACCTTGAATATGGAACAAATGAGTGAAGAGTCCATGCTACATAGCTTTGCAAAGTGGAAGAGGTATTTCATTCAGTGGAAATGTTAAGAGGAGATGAGTCTTGGAAATAACTGAAGAAGGAATGTCTAATGCTTTCATCCCCTGTGACTTTTGTTTAGATGATGATGTGCATGATTTTCTTTTTTCCTGAAGCCCTCCTGGTATTTCCTAGTAAAGCTAGTCACCTATTAAAATCTTGGATATTTTTAGGACTACTGGATTTAAACTTTTCTTACCTGAAGAGTACTTGACTGTACTAATTTGACAAGTTTTTTCTTGTGATGTGAAGTTTTGTATAATAAAAAACCCCCAGTAGTGTTCTGCAAGGCTGTCTGACTCTTCAGCTGAGTCAACAGCTTTCTGGAATAGCACTGATGATGGCAGTAACCACTTGAATATCAAGTTGAAGAGAAGATTAAGTAGACATCTGTTAGCTTATAGGTGTCCACAGCAGTTCAGTATGTCAAGCTCCCTTGCTATGTGTTTGGATGAACTTGCATGCCTACCAGTTTTTAAACTACCAGGAAAACCTCAAAATGTAATTAGTGAAAGCTAGAAATAAATGAGGAACCATGATATCTGTTCTCCTTACAATTTCTTCAGTGCTTATGGCAAACTTAAAGTGACAATTAATTTTGTTTTTCAGCACTTATTTCTTGGTTGGATAAGACTGTTATTTATGTTATGTATTATAATTTGGACATAGCATGCTAGCTGTGTGTATTTCAGTTTTTTCCACTGACATTGCATTCAGCCCCTAGATGTTTAAAAATTATTTAGAGAATGCTGTTCAGAGGTGATGCATAGGGAAGACTTTTGAGAGATTATTCCACTGTTAGTTTAAAACTTTTTTACGTGAGACCCTTCACAGAAAGGAGCCCATTTAGTTTTTTGTGGGATACAGGATTGGTAAAGTGGTATGGTTGATACTGTATCCCCTCCACTCTGCCCTCGCTAGACCCCACCTGGAGTGCTACATCCAGCTCTGGGGTCCTCAGCCACAAGAAAGACATGGACCTGTTGGAGCCAGGCCACAAAGATGGTCAGAAGGCTGGAGCATCTCTCTTACAAAAATAGGCTGAGAGAGCCGGGGTTGTTCAGCCTGGAGAAGAGAAGGCTTTGGGGACACCTTCCAATACCGTAACAGGGCTTATGAAAAGGAGGGAGAGAGACTTTTTGTACAGGCAAATAATGACAAAACAAAGAGCAGCAGTTTTAAACTGAAACAGGGCAGATTTAGATTAGATGTTAAGAAGAAATTGTTAACTGTAAGGTTGGTGAGGCAGTGGAATAGGTTGCCCAGAGAACTGTGGCTGCTTTATCCTTGGAAGTGTTCAAGGCCAGGTTTTATTGGGCCCTAAGCAATCTGATCCTATAAGTGACATTCCTGCCCATGGCAGGGGGTTGGAGCCAGATGATCTTCAAGGTTGCTTCCAAACCAAACCATTTTATGATTCTATGATAGCTCAAGATGAAGAAAACAAGGTTTGTATGGTGGGTTGACATTAACTGGTCACCAGGTGGCCATCAGGACAGGACACTCTTGCTCCATCATAGGAACAGGAGAAAAAACGTGACAAAAAGCTCTGGGGTTGAGGTGTAAGGACAGAGAGGTCACTGATGACTTACCATCATGGGCAAAACAGGCTCTACTTAGTAAAATTAATGTATTGCTGATTAAATGGAGTAGGTTAATGAAAAACAGGAACAAATCTAAAAACCACCTCTCATGCCCCC
>VZTR01031102.1:77681-88765 GCA_013400775.1 Chaetops frenatus
AAGGCTTGTATGCAGGCATGCACATGGCATTATCTCAGTTTCCTAACCTGTGACATCTCCACTCAGCAAGGCTGAAACAGGACTTCTTTTTTGTTTTGGTCATGTTAAGGGGGTGGAACATACAGCCAGTGGTGCCTTATGGACCCCTGGATGCATGTTTTCAAGGTGTAAGATTCTTGTCAGAAAGCAGCATGTTGGCCAATAATGGTGTGACTGTGAGTTCAGGGCAGGGTCTCTGCAGACTGCCTGGGCACAAGAACCCACAGTATCACGGAATCATAGAACAGTTTGGATTGGAAGGGGACCTTGAACCCTGGTTCCAGCCCCTCTGCTGTGGGCAGGGATGCCTTCAGCTAGACCAGGTTGCTCAAAGCCCCATCCGACCTGTTCTTGAAGTCCTCCAGGGATGGGGCATCCCCACCTTCCCTGTGCAACCTATTCCAGTGCCTCACGATCTTTCCCTAATATCTAAACCTACTCCCAGTTTGAAGCCATTCCCTCTTGTCCAGTCAATACATGCTCATTGCCTCATTTTTCCTGTAGTGGATATGAAATGATATCCAGTCTTTGTTTGACTTGTCTTAATTCAGTACATTCAAAGATTTTAAGCAAGAAATTGGTCAAGGACATGGCCTGTCATGGTGCCATTGACTTTGAGTAAAATTTGCCTTGGGAAAGTACATTTGCTGCAGTTTCATGAGAGGAACAAAGAAACTCTGAAGCTGCTTTTGATAGTTTCTAGAAACTATCGCAGGTAGCAGAATCCAGCTTTTGTCTGATAATGACTGACTGTGGTTCTTCTGTTATCTTCCTATGCTTTTGTTGTGAGGTGGTAAAAGTTGTCAACTGTGTTTTGAGCTCACCAAAAGCTTACTTGGGTGTCTAGGATTGTTCCAGCAGTTCTGCTTAGTGATTTGATGTCCTTTCTAAGAAAGATTTCTTTTGAACACTGGCAAATGTGAAATTAGTGTGGTGTTTACCATATAATATTATCGCCAGTCTGCTTACTTCTGAAGGTGCAGTGTGCTACCATACTGCCATCCTTGAGGAAACATTTCTTATGCTCTTCATTGGATAAATTCTTGGAACAATTTCTTTGGATTAGTGACCTCGTCACACTGCACAGTCTGTTACTCACGAAATCTTTAAGAACCTACACTCTAGTTGGTGCAGGTAGCAGTACCACTCGAACTCCACTATGCTTCTTCAGAAATGACAGCTGCTAAGTTATTCAGCTGTTGATGTGACAGCTTCAGAATGTTCCTTTTTATCAGTGTAGTCAGTAGCGTCCTAGGAAGGTGCAACACTACACTTTTCAAGGCTGCAGAGAGTTTTCCACTCCTTCCCTTCTGTCTTGATCCTGCACCTTAACAGCCAACCAGATGAGTCTTCTGACTAACAGCATGTTGAAGTTATTTCAGCATTTCTGCTCCCAGACTTGTCTGTCTCCTTTTTAGTTATGTTGTAAACTGAACTCATTGATCTAGTAAGTTTTGATCTTTTTTAGCTAGACTGTTTAGCACATTCTGATGCTAACAGTGATTTATTTGATTGAACTGCCATTTCTCATCAAAAAAGCCCTCACAGAGTAAAAGCTCTCTACCAATGGCTCTGTGTTCCCAGGATCTTACTTTTTTATTTCTTTAATGGTTTGAACAACAAATTTTGAGAACATTTCTGGGTGCTTTTTTTACACATACTCTGTGGAGAATGGATCACTGTAAGGGTTATAACTGGTAGATACCTGGTAACATCTGAGTTTCCCCAGTCAGTGACCAGGGCAGCAATTTGCAGCCCATGTGGTACAATACTGTCCTGGTTTAACCCCTGCTGGCAGCTAAGCACCACACAGCCACTCGCTCACTCATACAGCAGTGGGATGGGGAAGAGAATCAGAAGAGTAAGAGTGAGAAAACTTGTGTTTTGAGGCAAAGACTGTTACTTTCAAGGAAGGGTTGTTTGAAGCTCCAAGACTTAGTAAGATGCCACTGTTGGGGTCATGGATACATTCAGGTCATCTTGCACTTAATGGATCATATTCCAACAGGGAGGCTTGCCTAGCTGGTTCTTGGTCCTTAGCGTTAATAACAGGGTGCAGGACTGATGGAGAAAAGCCTTTATAGCTAGATGATTTTGGAAATTAAAATGTCAGGATAGTAGAGACTGAGGTACTGTCCTTTTGGGAGTTTCTCATTTGCCTCCCTTAAATAGGAGTTGTGTACTTGCTTGTAGTTGTTTGGCTTCAATGGTGAGACATCTCTTCAGAAGGAAATCTTCCAATCCACCAGGCTGGAAAGCATATGGAAATGCTGGAGGAAAAGCAAGATTTCAAATGTGAGATTTTTTGGGAGACTGACTGTCTATATTCTAGGCTATTAGGAAACAGCAGAGCTTTTCTTTCTCTTTCATGATTGTATGACCTGTTCTCTGGCCTGATATAAAGAGAACTGTAATAGGTGCTTTGCATAGTGATTATTAAGGGAAATACTTAAAGAGGTTGTTGTGGTCTCTTGTGGCTCAGTGTAGGAGCCCTGGAGAACAGATTTCTGGTGGCTGTGTCCTCTTACAGATATGCAGGTTGCCTGAGATAACTGCTGAATCAGTTGCAGCCTCATGTGGGAGAGAAGCGCTCACTTGCCATTGAGAGAAATGGAAAGGTTCGTTTATACCCCCGAGGTTTCACTTATAGTAGGAGTTGAACAACAGGCTCTTGTGTGGAAGTAGAAATATGTTGAAAACTTTGTATGGACTTTAGGCATAATTGATTAGATGAAGAGTTCTTCTTAAAAAATGACAGTACTTAGCTTGTTTCTCATTTGCCTTCCTCCACTTGTGTGTTCAAAAGGATGTATGTGTTTTTGCTCAAGCAGGTGTTGGAGTGTTAGGATACAACTAAGGCTTCAAGGTTTGTTTCTTCCACCCCAGGTCTCCAACCTTAACGTTGGAGTGCTGAAATGAGCTGTATCCACAAGTAATTGTCTAACTGAAAAATTTCCGTGGGCTCTTACAAGCCAGGATATGCTCTGATAATCTGTGCCAACACACTAAGGAGCAAATAACTGCTTTATGTCAAATGCTTTTACAAGTCTGTCATCTTTTCCTCTCTCTAAATTTTTACAGGAAAATCATCAGCGTGTTTGCATCTTCTTTGATTATGCAAAACGTGGTAAAAACACTGCATGGTCCTATTTTCTGCCGATGTTGAATCGACAAGATCTCTTCACTGTGCATATGGTAAGTTTTAAATGAACCTGTCTCTGAAGATGGTAGAGAAAAATGCTGGTTCTGTTTTTCTTCAGGAGATTTTTGGAATTTGAAACTAAACTTTTGCCTGGACTATAAGGTTTTCCTCTTGCAGTCTAGACGAGTCATTCTTAGTACAAGCTCCTCCTAACCACATTATATAAAGCAAAGTTAAATTGTTTATTGGCATTGGTTTATTTCTGGGAGATTAGGGCAGGTTTTAAAAATTCAGAAAAGCAGGGATTTTAGAACAATAAGTACAATAAAACACACCTGAAAATCTTTTATCACAACTGCCAGTCAATGCTGTACAAATACTAGAATTTCAGTTCTCATCTTATGCAAGGGAAATATCTTTACCTCGATGAACCTTGTTTTCTCATATGCTCAGGTTACCATCTGACTCACTGAAAGTGTAGAGTGAGAAGCAGAGAAGTGCTTGATGTTGTGCAAGTGCTGCTCAGCCGCGTCTAAAACATAGATACATTACCAGCACAGCTTTGAACACCAGTCTCAACTACAACATCATATGGATTGCTGTGAAGAAAATTAAGTCCATCAATAAGTCCATTAAGTCATCAATACAGCCATGTGCAGTGTATGGTTTCTGCTGTGCTTTTACTACTGTTTGCCGCTCCTGTATATGGAGTAACTTTTCTGGAATCTTAATATTCTTCTGCCTTCAGTGGTGAGAACTGGCTATTTCACCTCAGCAGGTTTTTTTTCTTGTTGGGCAAAAATATGTTTGTATTACTGTAAATTCCCAGTGGAGACCACTGTTTCCAGCAGTGAAACTTACATTATGGCTTGAGGAAGAGAAAACTGCACAGCTGTGGATTGTTCTTCACTGCATATGTTTGTGCTGGCATGATATGCTAGAGTCAAATCAGAGGCTCAAACTACAGACTAACCATACTCGGCCTGCATTAGGCTGTGGAAGCAGAACTGGTGCAAGGATTTCAGGACACTGAGCAAGCCATGCTGTTTGTCCTGGGGTGTGGCCAGTGCAACTGTGTTTGGGGCTTGCAGCTTGAACAGTGAGCTGGCATGCTCTCAAGAAAAATGTCAGGCTTGATTTATTTATTTTTTTATTTAATCTAGTTGGTTGACTGCATGGAATCAGTTTTCTTGATGTAGCTGAGGAAGGAGGTGGCTGGGGAGTTTTTTTTGGTCAGTGTGGTTTGTTTTGTGGTGGTAATGCTGTTGAAGACCCATCCTAAAAAACTGCAGTTTGAGCTGTCAGACAATATTGACTGCCCAAATATGCAGGTAAAGCATAATTTTTAGACCCTTGCAGTGTAAACTATTTAATCTCCCTGGAATAGTGGCTTTTAAATGTATGGTATAGAAATTTTGGTGGTCAGCATTACTCTACTCAGATGTGTGTTATTCAGATATTATTTTCTTTAGGTACTGCAAAAATATACAAATAATTTAACAAGTCACAGAGAACTTCATGTGGATCCACTAAGTGTACTCTCTTATTATACCTTTTCGTACATTGTATGTTTTTTTAAAGTACGTGGATGTTTTCAAAACGCAAGTTTTAGGATTGTGTTATTTTTGTTTGGTTTATTTTATTTTTATCCTTACTGTGCACACTGGAAGACTTTTGATGCCACATCATTACATCTGCCTAGGCAGATAGAAATATTCATCCTCTGTAGGCTCAAATTCTGGTAAGCATAAATGGTCTCTCATTCAGGGGCCAGGTAACAGTTTTAACTCAGAAGTACAGTTGATTAGAGAGCTAATATCTTGTGTTTTTAAGCTGGAGGGATTTTTTAGGGTGATTTACTTGCATTCAGAAGGGGATTTGACACGTTTTAGTGTAGCGATTGTTGTTGCAGACTCGCACTTATAATCCCTCTAGAAATCAGTGGTGCTGGTGCTGCACATGTGAATGCAGTAAGGTGGAAAGGAGGCTGGAATAGTGTCCTCACTGCATCATGGAATTGGGTGCATGCAAATGAACCCCAGCTTCAGTAATTTCTTGCTTACGCTGCCTCTTTATATGTAAGCTGGCTCAAATGCTTTTGCAAATTAACTCCTGGCTGCAATGTAGATTCACTTCAAATATAATTTGGAAAGGCTGACATAGAAATACACTCTTATTTAAGTATTTTTGGGCCATTGGAATCATGAAAATTCTTAACCTGGCTGCATTTTTCTCCCAAACTTAATTCTTAAATTCTACCTTCCATTTTGCTTTTCTGCTCCTCATTTTCTGGGCTTGAAACTTTTCCCTTCTTGAAGATGACTTCCTTCAGTTTAAGTACAAAAAACCTTCAATACTATGTTATAATTTATATTGGCACATGCCATAGTTGCTTAAATCAAGCCTGCATGTGTTAGGCCATCAAGTATCTTGCTTTTGATTGATTTCTGACTGTAATGGTGTCCTATAGCAGTAGCCCATTGGCAGCTTCCCTCCATCTCCTGAGTTCTTTATTGGTGCCTTGTGAATTTCAACAGCTACAGGTAACTGATAACAGGCACGGAGTCTCCTACACAGAAAATAGGTAGATTTCTGTAAGCGGCCATCTCTTATCTAAAGCTGGTTTCCAAAGTTTACAGAAATTCTCACTGAATTCTGAAAATGCTGTGTTTGAAAAATTGTTTATTGCATTCTTTTTCAGGCAGCAAGAATTATTGCCAAACTGGCTGCTTGGGGGAGGGAGCTTATGGAAGGCAGTGACTTGAATTACTATTTCAACTGGATTAAAACTCAGCTTAGTTCACAGGTAAAAAGCTCCTGATGTTTAAACTTTACAGTAACTTTGGAAACTTTTTTCAAGACTATGACTGTATGAATGTGCAAACAAGAGGTATGTTTTTGGTTTTATTTTTTTTAAATGAAATTTTACTTTGTCATTTTTAAAGCTAAATGTCCTTTATTCAAGCACTTAGTTTTTAACTTAGTATTTTAAATGTTTTACTCTAGTCTTTGAAATGTAAATTATTGGTAAAGCATTTTGCCTTTTCTGTTGGTTTAGCACTGTTTTTTTCTTTTGGACACTGAGAAAATATGAGATGGGAAATTTTTTGTCACTTCTACTATTTTGGTTATCAGAGCTTTTTGCTGGGAAGAAAAATCACATGACAGCAGAAACTGAATATCGAAACCTTTTTCTGATTTACTGTAGTAGTACAAAGCTTTTGCTTTTAGTCCTGTGTCTTGAAGCTGAATAAATTCAGACTTATTTGGACAGTGTTTTTATGGTATTAGCTCAGTTTGAACCACTGACTTCTGACTTGTCCTTCAAAAATGGATCATTCTCCTTTGTAGTAATTTCTGGACTTTTTTCTTCAAAACACAGTGATTTGTCACTGTTAGTATTGTAGTAGAAGTGGATTCTGGAGAGCTGAAAAACATTCAGTAGATATATTACTGGTGTATTTTTCATAGTTTTCTAAACTGGGCTTATTAAAAAGGAGTTTTATTTTATTCCTCTGGAAGGAGAATCTTAATGTTGGAATTTGCTTCAGAAAGATGCAAGAGTACAGTTTGCAAATTCTAAGAGAAATAAATGTCTTGAGTAAATCCACATTAAATAATTAAAATTTAAATGTTGATATACCAGATCAGCTACAAGCACATTCTTCTAAACATGAAGTGTGTTGGGGTATAAGTACAATGTATTACGGTAATATATTAAGCAGGAAAAATATCTAATAGATTCTAAATTTTTTTTTTCTTTTTACTAGAAAGATTGGAGAACAGAAACAAACTTGGTAACAATTGTTCCTTAAGGGTGAAGAACAGCTCTGATTTTAAGCTTTTTTTTCTTTTTTTTCCCCTAGAAACTACGTGGTACTGGGGGTTCTGTGGATACAGGAGCAGTTTCCACAACTGATGTGAGTATATCTTTGAAATCTGTCAATCTGTTATTTTGGGCAGGTGATATCCACTCCTTGGATTAAGGTGCAGATCTCTTCTGGTGCCAGTGATAAGAAGTACTTGGAATCAGAACTGTACAACAGAGTGCCAGGTGATGGCGCCAAGAAACAAAAGTATTTTTAAACACTGATTTCACATAGAATATTGGCCGTGGAAGTGTATTTTTTACAAGTTAGTTTGTCTCGTTAAAGCAGTAGATGTATCTAGGATTCTCTTCGTTAAAACTTGAAAAAAATTATATAAAATTAATTTAATATTCAAACAATTTTAAGTCACTGACTTGGTGATCTTAGAGGTTATTTCCAGCCCAAGTGATTCTGTGATTCAGTACTGTTTATTTATCACTGAGCTGTTGGACTTGTAGAAGAAACCTGAAACCAAGTTTTTGACTGTTGTGCTGTGCAGAACTTAGGAAAGGGCACATCAGATATTAAAGCTGATAATGCCCCTAAACCACTGTAGCACGAAATTGCAAGAGTGCTTTCAAAGCTGTAAGCTTTTCATATTTGAATAGCTTGAATTCAGAGGAAAATAGATTGTCCTTTTTGCATCAATATTTTTTTTTAATATTGAATTTCTTGTAGCTATAATAGCTGCTGAGCTTGGAGATGAACTGTGGCAGTGTAACAAATACAAATGATAATTCTAACGAGATTTTCTGTGGTCTTGTGGCATGATGAGGCAGTTTATCATAGTTCTTGAATGTGGAGTAGAATTCAGTTTGGTCTTTTGCTCCTTTTGCAGCCTGAAAATGGTCACAGTTTCTCAGAAGACTTAACTTGAGATTTGTTGTCCCTCTATATGTAGTCATGTCTTTAAAGTGGTAGCTTCCTGTAGAGGAGAGCCTCTTAAATTACCCCTTGTCTGGGTTTAAAGTAGAAAAGATGCAAGACTGTTATGCATGTCTGTGGGTACGGTGTAAAGCAATGGCCTGGGCGTAGAAGTTGGAGTATTTCAGTATTTCATGTGCAGATCTATGTTCCATAGTGTTAGGTTTTGTTAGACTGACAGCCCTCTGACCTACAGCCATGAAAGAGTAAATACAGCACACAACACCACTTATTATGGGCCTGTGAGCTCCTCTGACTTGCTCAAACATGGGTATTCATTGCAGCATGGCACTGCACGGATGTACTGTGCCATGGCAGGGCCCCAGAGCAGCAGAACTGAGAGTACAAATATTCTAGGATAATTAAATTGGATAAGTATTGTCTTCGTTAGTTTTGGATTTCAGAGCTAGCTTATGTAGGATTTTCAAGCAGGTCAAGCATTAATTAGAGATGCAGTTGTAGCATTTTATACAGGAAATGAAAGCTGGAATCTATTATGAAATTTCAATTATAATACTGTTGGAAAACAATGCTTCTATGACAGACTCATCAAAAAGAAAACTCCAAGTTCAATAGTGCATGGGTTGGTGATGCAGATAAATTAATGCATTATTTGGGGTGGGAAAGCTGTCTGTGTGTTTATAGCTGTTTTATTTGCATGGGGTGTGAAAATGAATACTTCCACAGGGATATTGATGTTCTAGATGATTTGAGCCCAGACTTAGTTTTTTACATAAAGGACTTAAATCTCTCATGAGAGACACGGAATGAGTTACTCTTTATTTTCAATTCTGTTTATTGCCGCCTCTCTTTTCATATGGGATTGCTTAACTTCTTTACTTCATTAAATGTTTGAAAGGTTTGATGTTGTGTTATGTGAGTGAGCTACCATGAGACTTTCAAGGAAAAGGCTTGAGGGAGGAAAAAAGCAAACAACTTTTTATCAGTAGCGTGTCTGATTAATGTATGATTATTACTAGTGAAGGTGATGCTGACAATTGAGTAAGAAGAGAGAAAAACATGCTCTGGCAAATATATTCAAACAGAAGACAGCTTTCATTCATAGATACTGAAGGAAAGCATGTTCAAATGTTCTGATAATGTAAAGTGGTATCACTTGCATAACACTTCTTTAATATTCAGGACTCTTCTCCTCTTATGCCAGTAAAGCCTAATTTGGAAAAGTGTACTTCAGCACTTGTAGTACCTGACTCTTCTTGTAAGAAGTGATGTGTTGCTTTTTTTTCACCCAGAGTTCCCAGTATGTACAATGTGTTGCTGGATGTCTGCAGCTGATGCTCAGGGTCAACGAATACCGCTTTGCTTGGGTAGAAGCAGATGGAGTAAATTGGTGAGCCTCTATTTTAATTTATACGGATATACTTGCACTTACACTTGTAAGTAGTACATTTCCCCAGTGACCTTTTTTTTGGAATGGAGCTCTCTTTTAATAGACAGCTGTTCTGTGTGATTACAAAAGACATTGTTTTCAAACATAAACACAGTACAAATGAAACTTACACTGTTGAGGCTTTGCTGCAACTTCCCTGTTCAAGAAGAGCTGCTTAAGTATGTATCTGAACAGGAATATAGCCATTTGTCTTCAGCTGAAGATCTTCTTTTTATTTTTTAATAGAACAAGGACTAATGAAATGAGTTTCTGCTAATCATTTTTGAGTTTGGAATTGTTCTGTCTGAAAATATTAGCGAAAGGGGAAACATTTTCTAGAGCTAAGACCAATTTTTTTTCCATATATGGCTTCAAGTAGGTCATTCTTTTATTTCAGTCTCCTTATAAATAGCTTTGCATTAACTTAGGATTTCAGCACTAATCTTATTTAAAAAATGCTTGCCTATAAATAATTTTTCTGCCATCCATGCCTCTACTGGGGATGGTTGGTACGTGATTTGCACTTCAATGAAAAATATCCTTTTACACTGAAATGGAGCAAAGTCAAAATTACTAGTGAAGTAAAATTTCAGGTAATGTTCATATGTGTCAAGATGACGCTGCTGGAAACAAGGAAGCTTTTTAATCAAGTATTGAAACATTACAATAAGCCTGTGTTTCACCACGTTTGAACTTGTCTTAAACATGATAGGAATAATTTTGAATGTAGATTCTTTTTTAAATTTTAAATTGAGTTAGGTATTTCAAAATTGACCTGTAAATTGCTTATGAAATTTTCAAAACTTTGGCTGAGCAAACCTTCTGCGTGATGTCTTCTTGGAGATCTCATGATACTAGTTTTTTTCTAGCAGTACTTTGTATATTTGTATCTATGAGCCATTTTCTGAGAATTTGTTGTTAAATAATGAATACTTCATCTCATTTCAGACACTCCTGTGGACAAGTACAATTAAGGAAAAAAGTTCAATTTGTGTAGATTTTGTTCTGTTTATTTCTTCTTAAGTCTGAAGGAGTAGTTGAGATTTCTCTGTTTCTTCCAGAATGACAAATAATGCTTTAAACATGCTGGGAGAAAAACTGTCTTGGTGAACCAGAAGATGGATACAGTAGGATATCAGTTCATGTGGGAAAAGCTGCTTTATTGCCTCTATGGCTAAGGATAAAATAACCGTATCTTTAAAAGATGGCTTTCTAAACGAGCTACTAATACAGTGATAAATAGTGATGCAGGTTACTGTGAAGTGTGTGTTGAATGCCCATCCTCAGCAGCTCTTTCCAATAAGTTCTTGTTACCATTTCCTTTAACATTTCAGATTGGAGCAGTACAACCTATGTAGTCATTATTTAAAAAGTAAATGTGTTCTGTGTCAATTTTTTAGCATCATGGGTGTCTTGAGCAACAAATGCGGTTTTCAGCTCCAGTATCAGATGATTTTCTGTGTGTGGCTGCTGGCATTTAGCCCTCAAATGTGTGAATATCTTCGTCGGTACAATATTGTCCCTGTGCTGTCGGATATTCTTCAGGAATCTGTCAAAGAGAAAGTAACCAGAATCATCCTTGCAGCATTTCGGGTAAGGATCTGTTGACTGCAGTCGTGCTGTGCTTCTCTCACAAATTCCTAGCTCTCAAATGTCGCTGATGTACAACTGCTTCTGCTGGACCATATCAATAAGCTGATTGAAAGCTTAATTCTCTGGG
>VZTR01031102.1:94365-110090 GCA_013400775.1 Chaetops frenatus
CAACACCAAATCAAACAAACCAATGCACAAAAAACCCAGTCACCTTCTGCCACAACATAATGTTGCATTGTTGCATCTCAGATGCATCTTGCATCTTTTTTTGCCTTGTAAGGCATTAGACAGACAATCCTTATTTGCTTTGAGCATATAATTTTATTTTTCCTTATCTGCCTGCTTATTAGTTTTCGAAATCTAATACTGTTATATTACTGTTAAATATAATTGTTTTCATACCTTCTGCCATTAACGCCTGCATGGATGGTGGACTTGTATTTTGTTCAACAATACTGTATGGAGGATCTTTGGTGTCTTCTTAGTGTTGTGGTTCAAATTTCTGCTTCCTCTTCTTGTCAAAAGTAGTTAATTTCATTTTTTGTCACTTTCTGACCTCTAGGGAGGCAGTGGCTATGGTAATTTAATTTTACCAGAATGTTCTTTTTTACTTCCAGTTGAATTTTTAACCTACCTATTTCAGGTTGTTTCTTACTTTCTCTGATTTGAACACATTTGTCATCTTACTAAACACAGAATAATCTGATTTTCTGGTGATCTGTATGTTTAACCTTTTCAACTGTGCCTAACCTTCATAATCTGTGTCATTTTCCCCCTTAGACTAGACTACAGTCTACAGAACAGTGTTACTTGTAGCTGTTTTCCCCCAAAGGTGTTTTAACTACTTAATTAAAAAATGCAGACAGTATTAAGAGTCTAGAAACTGTTTTCTGCTTCTTACAGCTTTGTGTTTCTATGTGTGCTAAGAAAATAACATGTGGCATTAGACTAATTTACAAGGTAGTATAGTTTTCATCTTCTCAGTCTTTGAGTTAGGACAGAACTACTTTTTAGTGCAGCTTATTTAGAACTTGGAACTGTTGGTCTTGAAGCCAAAGTATAAAAAAATGAGAGATTTTTGTAATTCTTAGTTATAGGCATTTGTGTATGTAGCTCACTAAACTGACTAGTGAATACTTGAAATAATTCTGTTAATTAGGGCAGGTTCTCAGTTTTGTTAAGTACAACTTCATGTTTGGAAATAGTTTGAGTTTTACTGCTTGGGTGACTTGTAAAGCATTTTTATGCTTATGGGCTTGGTTATTTTAAGTTATTACTGATTTAAAAACCCTCAACAAATAAGCAAACTGAAAGCAAAAAATAAAACCAACCCAAAACCTGGGACTTAATGATTGTTTCAAATTCTTTCCTAGAATCCTGACAAAACTTCTGGAGGTTTCTGATGATCCACAGGTGCTGGCTGTAGCTGCTCATGATGTGGGAGAATATGTACGACACTATCCCCGTGGGAAACGGTAGGAAAATGCCAGCATGTGGTTATCCTAGGGAGTAGCCTGGAGTATGTACTGTGCCTGTGGCATTTTCTGCTTATTTATATTAAAATATGCTACAAATAGATTGCAGGTTATGCTTAAGTTTTATTCAGTGAAAAGATGAGAAAACACAAACTAGATCAGATGAGAAACTGCAGACTGGATCTTTGGCTTAATGTATTTCACTGTCTCTTAACTGTGAAGGGAACCAATGTTTAAAGTATTGATTACAATATTTAAAGTAAAGTAGAAGCCAGGCACCAAAAGAAATTGGAAGAACTACCAAGAGTTTAATCAGCATGGAATTTTTTCTTTCTGTTATGACTAATTAGACTGTAATTATTGGACTTAAAGTAGACATGGACTATTCTGATGATGATACAGACTGTTTTGTGACTTAAGACTACAGAGAAGTTTTTTTTCCACAACAATCAATTGCTGTTGTAGTTTCAGTGATGCACAGATTCAGTTGTCACTCTTCCGTTTAAGCATGTTTTAGCTAGACAAATACACATTTTGGTGAAAGCTTTCATGTTCATTATAAACCCAAATTCCTGTTGAAATACACACAGACATTGCTGTATTTTTCCTGCTTTAAAAGCATACGAGTGAAGATGTTTACTGAGTAATTGCACCTCTCAAGTAGAGACCACTGAAGCAGAAAGAAGCCTTTGGTTTTTGCAGGAATCTGGCTATCACTCATGCAGAGGGACACGTGACTTAATTTTTGTAGCAAAGAATTGGTCTGTCCCTGGTTACTGCACAGGGTTTAATGGATGTCATGGTTTAACCCCAGCTGGCAACTCAGGGTCCAAACAGCCACTTGCTCTCTCCCCACAGCAGGACAGAGGAGAGAAACAAAAGTAAAAGTGAGAAAATTTGTGGGTTGAGATAAAGACACTGCAGGTGTTCAGCCATCCCAGGGAAAGGAGGTCTCCATTGTGCATAGTGGGTACTTGGAACAACAAACACCATCACTTTGAATGGTACCCCCTTCCTCCTCCTTCTCCCAGTTTTAAGTGCTGAGCATGTTGTCATGTGATATAGAATATCCCTTTGGTCAGTTNGCCATATGCATGCTAGGAGGACTTGTTCACTCCAGAAATACTCCCAGCCCTTATAGTCTTGTAAGTAGCTTGAACTGAAATGATATTTGGAGGAGAGCCAAGATATCCTTCACTAGGGTGGAAAACGAATAGGGGTGCCTGCAGGTAGCAGAGCTGGAGGACTAACACTGATTGTTCTTGCTTTGAGCTGCTCTTTGCATGAAATAATTTTGTTATGTGTTTGCCGTAATTTTTAAACAGCTTGTATGTGTTCACCTGAATGTTTGGGCTAGTGTGGCCATGCAGTTACTGCACCAAAGCTATGAAGTCAGAAGAGTGGATAAACAGGACCAGGATAAACAGATCCTTCTGTCTGTAGCTGGGAAAATGTGTTGCTGTTAGGGCCACAGCTCCACTCAGCTCCCAGGCTGTTAAGCCTATTTAGCAATACACCAACCTTCAAAAGGAGTGNAGGTGGCCTTGATGCAGTGCAAATGCTGTTCCGCAATAATGAAATCAACACTGGTTTTAGTATAAAGAGGAAAATTAACTACCTCAGCTAAAACCAGCTCAATGGACAAGATGAGAATGGCCTTCCAGCCTTGTTGGGATTTTCATTAACACTTCTTATGCAGACTGCTGGTTTGACAGTAGTAGAATCATGGACAACAGACTGAAACTNCAAATAAAAAGTGTCCTAGATACTGTTCTAACCCACATTCTTATCTCAAATTCTAGTACTTTAGCTGCTTTCTGTTCCATTGAACAAACTGAAATGCCTCAATCTCTTTCTTTTAAAGAACTTTGTTTGTTAATCCAGTGTATTCTTACCAAATATGACTTCAGCAATTTTGGAACTAACTAAAAGCTTGAAGTACCTATGGATTATGTGTCAGTTCCAGCATAATAGTCCATTTCTTAGGGTTTTTTGATATACAGTTGTGCACTGCTCCTACATGTGGTTGGTATTTCACACTCTCATTGCATGACTCACTTTAAGAATGGATACTGTTCCTTGGTTTAGAAGAGTAGAAGAATTCAGATGTCTTAAATAATTTTGTTTCCATTAAGTCTTAAAGGAGTTGATGTTTCCATCAACTCCTAACTGGATTGTCCCTTAGCTTTTGAAGGCTGCAGAGATGAATTGGATCCTGAAACTACTTGACGTCACCTGCTGCACACAGTGGAGACCTCGAGTTACAGTTCTGGCTGATCTTTCTCTTTGTCTGACAAAAGAGATGTTTGTTCAACTAAATACTGCATTTTTGCATGGCTGTTCTCCCAACGCTTAAATAATTTTAAGTTGCTTTTAAAATTACACATTGTGGACCAAATTGTTGAGACAGTAGTATTGTGGGCTTCTCATGAGGGTCACCAAGATGCATTTAAGTATGGCACTGGTGCTTCCTGTCACTAAAAATAAATGCAGGCCTCCAGCACAGCTTCCATGTGGCCCAAGAGTTATTGTTATGTACTAGCAACACTTTGAATTTCTTGAATGCTACGAACATGGGTTTTGTGTTCTACGTGTATAAGAGATGGACACCTAGAGCCATTTTCTTCCTTAGCTCAGGATTCAGAAAAAAATTGCCATCTCTTTTTCACCTTGGCCTGCTTTCAGATATGCAGTGTGGATTTTATATTTGTTTTTTGCCACAGTAATGTCTAACTTGCATTCGTCTTAATCGTTTGTTTTTTTTCTCCCTTTTAATGGGTTATGTTAAAACCTGGATCTTCAGCATCCAGAAACGTTTTTGAAATGGCACAATTTTGGCTTAGTGCAGTGGTGTTATGGGGAGCAGTCACTTCAGGAGATGTGCACACATAACTGTTCCACTGGGCTTTACTACTGCTGTAAATGAAGGAGCAGCTGAGGAGAGGGGAAACTAAATGTAGTGTTTTGGACACATTTGGAACTTGAAGGAATGCAATTCACTGTGAACCTTCTTCGCTGTTTAGACCTTTGGGTTGAGAACCCATGACTGGGAAGTGATTCGTACCTGTAGGCAGCATTATGCAAGAATGATAATGCTGTTCTTCGAATCTTCATGTTCTCAGCCATAATTTCAGTGATGTATTGTCATCTGAGAGAGCCTATTACCATTTGTGATTATAGGCTTTTAACATTTCATTTTGGTTCTTGCATTCTTCTAGCATAAGGAAGCTTTTGAGTTTAATACCTTTTTCAGATCCTTTCAATTCCTGAAAATCCAGTGGTTTAAGTCAGTCCTATAATAAAGAAAAAATTATTATTTGTGTTTCATACTCTTGCCTTTGTGTGCAGTGGTTTTATATTTAACTCATTAAAAAGGTGAGGCAACATAATGCAGCATAAAGGTTTTTTTGAATCTGTTACATTACTAATAACTTGAATTCTTGGCAAGGATTTTCCAGCTTGAAACAATTGCACTTTCCTGAATCCATTCCTGCTTTATGAAACAAATGCTTTAATATTATTGGAAAATAATATGTCCTGTGGTCTTAAGGATGGTTTTGGCTGAGTTATAAAATGAAATTGAAAATTCTCTTTTTCACCTCCATGCTGTCTTTATACCTGTTCTGTAGTTTGCAAAAATAAAATATGTTGTGTTGTGCAGCAGCAATGCATTAATCTGGCCCTGACAAGAGCAGTACTACATGCAAATGGCTAATGCAAGCTTAGAATGGCAGGAAAACATCAGTTTAAGCCAAAAGCAAATGATAGTGTCTTCACAGGGTAGCATGTTTAACTACTTAGTTAAACCTGTCTCTGTGAGAGAACTGATGTAAAAAAACACATGAAAGTCAGTGAGTAAATCAGTTTATGTATTCCTTGCATGCTCTCTCCAAACTTATTTTTAGGACAGACTGAAATGCTGCATGTGAAGTCATCTGGATGATGGTACTTTTTCAGGTTTTAAGTGTGTTGCCTTCCACTGTTTTTATTAAGAAATATATTTATGACATGTGATACAAGGTTTTGTCAGTATTCCGTAGGGGATTTGGTATAGCTGTTAAAAATGGCTGACTGTGGTGGTGAAGTTGGTAGTGAAAGATACAGCTGAAGCCTATACTTATTCTGGGAATGGTACCTTAACAGCCAGTTCTGCATCTTGTGCAGGAATAGCTGTGGCTCTAGTTTGAATGTCAAAAAGCACTATATATATGAGGTGGGTGATTTAATAGGTGTTGGTGTGATTATAAGCATTTTTCTGTGTTAGACAGTGCCAGAAGAGATTAAGGTTTTATTCTTGCAAAAAATAGAGTGACCTGGTTATCATCCATTTATGGCGGGGAGGGCACTACCTTTCCTACCTAAAAATTGATAATGTGGTACCCTTGCAAACCCTTTTAGAGGGCTGGATGAAGTAAATAACTCTTTCTGAAAAAGATTCTTTTCTTGATTATTTATTTCAAAGTAGCAAACAGGAGACCAGTAGAAACACTTTCTGATGTGAATTCTTAAAAAATCTTTTTTAAAAAAAATAGTTATTTCAGGAGATAATCTGTATTTGTAACATCTCAAATGACGTGTATTTTGGGAAATAAATAATTTTAATGAAATAAGAATTATATAATTTAAACTTAACCTCTTAATGGCTGGAATGTGGAGTGGTTGGATAGGATAGCTACCCAGAATTGAAAGTAATGTCAAAAAACTTGTTTCTCTCCTATTTTTCAGAGTGATTGAACAGCTTGGTGGTAAGCAGCTGGTCATGAACCACATGCATCATGAAGACCAGCAAGTTCGTTACAATGCACTTCTGGCTGTGCAAAAGCTGATGGTTCACAATTGGTATGTGAAGATTATTTAGCATACTACTAACTATGAGAAATCTTTGTTGTGAAGAGAGGATCCAAGACAGTAGATTTGTTTCAGGGGAGAAATAACATTTTTATGTGGTAAGACAGCAACTTTTAAACAACAGATCAATATAATGCATATGGTAAGAACTTTAGTTTTTCTGAGCATTTTGGAAGCAGTTGAATGGAGTAGCTTCACCTTACATGGTTGAATGTCACATGAGTAATTCACTTGAAGTATTTTAGCTTAGGTTGGATATTAGAAAAAGGTTCTTCACTCAGAGCAGAGGGTGGTTGGGCACTGGAACTTTAGGCTCCCCAGGGAAGTGGTCACAGCACCAAGCCTGACAGAGTTCAAGAAGTGTTTAGGCAGTGGTCTCAGGCATATGGTGTGACTCTTGGGCTTGTCCTGTGCATGGTCAGGAGCTGGACTCAATGATTCTTGTGGTTCCTTTCCAACTCAGGATGTTCTGTAAAGATTGTATGTATTTGTTTGAACTGCTTGTGGAATAGCAGAAGTTTATGGGCCTGTTGTTTAGATGAAGTTGCAAGTCACATGCTGGTACCCTGTTTCATCAGTCACTGAGAACAGGATTTGAAGTGAGGTGTTTCTTTTATTGTTTACTGAGTAGTTCTCTAATAAGCCTGAAGCCTTGGCAAGTTCTGCCACAGAACTTGCTGGTGGGTGATGCTGCCCTTCCAACAGAACATAGGACCTTTGTAGGGAGGCATTGAAAGGCTGAAGCTCTGAAAAGCTTCAGCGTTCATGGAGCAACTTTGTATAAGTTGCCAAACTAATTAGGTATGCTAAGCATAAAGCATGGAGAGTTAAAAATACTAAATAGGAGTTTTTAATCTGGTTATTAATTATGAGTGCACCAGAGCTCATATTTTCAGTCTAGCATTGCCTTCAAAGGAAGATAAAATACAGCAGTACATCTGAGTATATTGGAACATAAGTGTTGGGATACAGAAAACTAATTTAATTTTGAATTTAAAGAACCTTTTATTTCTGAAAAGCTTAGTGCTTGGACATATCTATAACTTCTGTCAATTTTCTCACCTATGGCAGAATATGATCTTTTTGAAAGGCTGATAGGTATGATGCTAGCAGTGTGAAAGTGGTAGGGGAACAAGGTCTGCCAAGCACCTTCTGACAGGTTAAGTCACCTCCTGGCTGTGACCAGCTGGCTAAGTTGACAAAAAGCTCCCACTGTCTCTCTCTGCAGTGTATCATAGGTAAAATAAAGCTAATTTTCTCCCTTTCCTTCTGAAGAATATGTATTTGAAGGTTTTAACTCTCATGGATGTTCTATTAATTTCATCCTACTCCCTCCCTCACATACTGTGGGAACCTTCTATAACAGAGAAACACGTTTAAATACCCTACTATGAAAAATCCAGCTAATACTCTCCGTCTGTAAAGAGTACTTTGATAAATCACATGGAATTTCTGAGTGTGTGGAGATGGAGTCTAAAGACATGGTCATGTTCAATCTAATTTTTGGTCATTATTGTATATTATGCTCCACTCTGCTTCTCAGTTTAATACATTTCTTTTCTCACTATGCTGTTCTGATATATTTGAAACATTCTGAGTATTACAAACCAGCTGTAACTAAATAGAGATTACAGCATGGAAAGTTTAGTTATTTATACTGCCTTCTGCAGTAGGGACAAGTTTTATTTCATGTGTGTTCTGATGTCTTGAAAATCTGGTAGTTAGACCTTTGGTCTTTCTCCAGCACAAACCTCACTGGTAGTAAAAGTTTTCCTGAGCACCAAACCTGGCTTTTTCTTACTTTCATTGTGAGACTACTACTTGTAAAAACATCACATCTGGTCTTCCAGATTTGTTTTGGTTTTTTAGTGGTATGAGCATTTCTGTGCCTGCTTTTCACAGTTTGTGAACCTTTAGACTTGAGACTGAGAGAGAGCTGGCAAAAGTACCTCTCTTCAGATGTGTCAGTAAAAAGGATCTTTGTAAGTTAGTGCCACTTTCAGATTCGTGTTGTCATCTCACTAGGGAATGTTTTCTTGTTTGATTCATAGTGGAACAAGCCTCTGGGACACATTGGCCTTGGCTCTTACTTGCCTAAGTGCTCCCCCTGGCATGGACTTACAGCTTAAGCTAAGAAAATGACACTGTTTGTATGTGGGAAGCTAGATCTGTCTTTGTGTAGCTCTGGCTTTTGATGAGTATCGGGAGCTCTTTTGTTTCATTGCTGTCTCTTCTCACCACACAAGCTGAGTCCCCTGACCGCTGCACACTGTGGTTTAAGTGCCTACTTACTAAGCTTTGCATTGTCATAAGATACATTATTCAGCAACTTCAAAGCTTTGCTTACCTTGCTCTTCAGAGCTGGGGAAACAATAAACATTTTCCCTCTTGCTTCCACTTATTCTAGAGTTAGAGTTAGTTCACTCAAAGCAATAGTGTTTTCTCCCTTGAATTTAACTGGCACAGAACAATTCGGCATTACTGTCTGACACGTGTGACAGAGGTAGTCAGGCTTCCCCTGAAGGCTTACTGAGAGAAGAATTAGAAAATAAAGCTTTGCTCTGCTACAGTGAGGCTTGATGCAAGTGCTCTGCCTGGAGCCAGCAGAGTAACACCAGGAAAACTTGTGGTACTTGAATCAAGGGAGTGCCATGGGGCAGCTGAAGTAGCATTCTGCCTAAAACACAGCTGTATCATTCGACTGTTAACTTAGAGACAATTAACTGCTAAGTAATTTGAGTAGTTCATTACAGGCTGCTGAACTGACTTTCCCTTAGGGGTTTTTAAGTTAGGGATAAATGGGGGGAAATCAGACTGTCAGGCATTCTCTTAAATGGTGAAGCTATGTTGGCAAAAGCAGTAACTGCTGTCAGCTTTTCAGATGAGATAAGTTCAAGTGAAATATTCCAGTTACATTTGCATGTTAAATGATCGTGCACTTGAAGCGAGGAGCAAATTATCTTTTTAGTATCACTTACTGCCTATACATGGGAATAAATCCTGAGTTTCAGCCTGACTTGAGTTGTGTTAGTCATGGCATCCCATGCTGATAGTAAGAACCTGTGTAGTGGGTTGACCCTGGGTGGATGCACCCACCAAAGCTGCTCTGTTGTTGCCCTCCGTGGCTGGACAGGGGAGAGAAAATACAATGAAGGATTCTTGAGTTAAGGATCAGGAGATACTACTCACCAAATACTGTCACAGGCAAAACAGGCTCGAATTAGGGATAATTAATTGTTATTACTAACAAAACCAGAGCAGGATAATGAGAAGTAACTTAGACCTTAAGAACACCTTGCTTCCACTGCTCCCTCCTTCCCAGCTCTACCTCCTCCCCTAGGGCCAAGAAGAGGTGGAATAGGGATAATGGTCAGTTCATCACACATGGTTTTCTCCCACAGGTTAGGGAGAGGAATACTTCCCCTGCTCCATAATGGAGTCCCTGCCATGGGAGACAGTTTCTCCATTAACTTCTCCAACATGAGTCCATCCCATGGGCAGCAGCCTTCCCCAGACTACTGCAGTGTGGGTCACTCTTCCACAGAGTGCAGTCCTTCAAGGACAGGCTGCTCCACTGTGGGTTCTTCCACAGGGCCACAAGTCCTACCAGGAAACCTGCTCCCGTGTGGGCTCCTCTCTCCATGGATCTGCAGGTCCCTGTCAGGACCCTGCTCCAGCACAGGCTCCTCTCAGGCATTCACCTGCCTTGGCTCGGGGCTCCTGATCTCTCCTTGAAACCAACATGCAGAGTATGAGTATGCTGGCAGGTGCTAAACAGTGGGAGTTAGGATGCATCACTTAAGCATGATGAAGTATGGGATGGAAGTGGAATTCATGAGCAGCATACTGAATGAAGCAACAAATTGGACAAGCTTTGAATATGCAACAGGTTCCTACATGATTTTCTAAATGCACAGCACAGACAAAATTCCTTGCTCTCCATATTTTAATATGATGAGTTCTGCAGAGAGACAGTAAAAAATCTGAAACTCTCTAGGATTTGCATTATGCTGTATTATTTTATAGATAGCTTCTGTACAATGCCTGCATTTGGGAATGAGAAGTGCAGGGTGTAGTTACAGTTAACTGGCAGCCATGAAATTTGCACCCACCCAAGCCCTTAGTTTTTCACCCATCCCAACGCTGAGGGTGTGGAAAGCTTGATAGAATAGTAGGCTTAAATCTAGGAAACAATACCTACAGGATAATGACCTCCATCATATTTATTTATCCTGGTCCTTAGTCTTCATCATCAATACAATTCCCCTTCAGTAGTTAACAGATGTTAACTAAATGAAAAGTTTGAGAAGATAGTGTGTCTGATAAAAGTGAGTATTTTTTAAGAGAACAGTTCCTAGCTAGAATGAGACAAGTTAGGCAAAAATCCGATTAGTTACAGGCACACTTGATATCTAGTGGAGTGTTTCATCTTTTTATTTGTACATAAATGTGTATTCTTGTAAAACTTCATTCCATATAGGTGTAGAGGCTGTGTATTTTCCTGACATATGCTCTCCGGGATTCACACTGTGCTCACATTTTTTGTCATAAGATCTGTACTCTTTGCAAAAAGACTTTTTAATATTTCTAGAGCTTGTGTTAGCTCAGAAAATATCAGACATTCTGCTCAGTTTACATTTTCTTTTTTCAAACAAATTGCTTGTTTTCATGAACTATGCTGAAAAACATGACATCAAAGAAGTAACTTTTTGATAATTTACTTCTGACTAATGTTCTTTAAAAATTTGATTTCCTGATAGGAAAGTTCAGTTAAACACTATTTATGTTGGTCATTCTTACATATAAAGCTATTAAGTGTTGTAAGGAAGAAAATTCTTTGTGGTTACTAAATTTTCTGATTAAATGTAAAACTATTTTCAAACCACATTGCAAGGTTTAGTCAAGTGAGTTTTTTAAATTCACAGAATAACTCTGTGTGTCATAGTACATCTTAAAAGTGAAAAATGGCTCATTCTTTAACTACCTAATAGAAAGGCACATATTGAATTGGATTTCACAGTTTATTTTCTTTTGAAATTAAATGCTTAAGTAGTAGCTTTGTTATAAGAGCTTATAAGATCTGCTGTTTCTTCATAGCTTGTATGTGAAGTTGTGAACTGGAAGTCTAGAATAACTCTCAAAAATGGACAAAACCAGGGAACCTATTGAGGGGAAGGAAGGTTCTTGCTGTATATCAGTTTGAAGACTCACGTTAATGCTGCATTTCATGTTGTAAGGGCTTTAAACCATGCTATAAGTAATGCTTTCAGTAATCAGGAGATAATCTGTAGATTGTCTATTAATATTACTGCATTCAGCTGAAGACAAGGCTCCATTTGGAAACACAAAGCACCTTTCATGTAATGTTCATAATCCTTCTGTACAACCATTCAGACTGTTTAGTTTTAAAGTGCACATCAGCATGTTGAGCATCTCTTTACTGTGAATAATTAAATGGAAACAATGTCCTAGATTTTGTTTACCTTAACAGTTGTTTTTTGTTCTATTTGTTTGTGTGAAGTGGAATCTGTTAAATTAAATATTGAGAATTGCAGAGATGTTTGCAGTATCTCTTCTCTCTTGAGATCCACAGCCACATTTATAGGTCAAGGAGATACATGGTGAAAATCACCATAGGTCTACTAATAAAGATAATTTATAAAAATCTTCAGTTTGCTGTGTTGGAGGCCCAAACTATTTAGTCAAAGTGACTTTGATTCTGCTGTGTACATTTGTTTTTTTGTTTTTGTTGGTTTATGATGACTTACCTTCAACACTGCTTATGGTAGGCATTGGTATAATAGACACATATTTTATAATATTTAATACCTTTCTTTAAATTGAAATATGTCATATTGCATTAATTCACTGAGTCAACAAAAATTGTGTTCAGTAAACAAATGACAAAAGAGGACAGCAGTTCTCCAGTGGTAGCACTTGAGTTTTGGCAGTCTTCCCAGCTCTCTAGGAAGATGTCTCTTTGTTTTTTATTTTACTACTTTCATAACTGTTCTATTTTTGTTTACTTCTGTGAAGTAATGAGGAATAATGAGGAACATGTAATGTGTGTATATGTATTTATATATTATATGTAGAAAAGATACATAAAAATGTGCAGTGGTATAACTTTGGATTCAGCAGTAAGACATGTTAATATTACATTTCAGGAACCAAATATTAGCATCACTCCAAGCTTGATTTGATCCTGGCTTCTTTTTTTTTCTTTCCTGGCTGCTGTGACTGTGGCTCTGTGGGGAGCCAAATGCACCCATGGTGGCCCCTGTCAAGCTCCACTTGCCTTTCTGCCAGCCACCAGCGATGTTAATGTGGCACTGCAGTGACCATGTTCAGGGGAGCTTATTTATAGAAAGCAGTTCACTGCAATTCACTTGAGAGTTAGATGAACAAAAGTACTGTCTCAGCAGAATACCTTGAGGGCCTTGTTGGAAAGGCAGGCCTACACATCTGGAATGAGTTAAAGGGTGGGTGTTTCAGCTTTGTCTCCCACTGGATTAGATGAAGACTAGACAGATGGTTGGCAACATTGTCCTGGTGTTGCCACTTCGTGTGTACTGCTCAGAGCTTCCAGGGGTGGTTAATCTGTGGAGTGTTACATTTAGAAGACAATGTTATCAAGGGTTAGTTTAGCCTACTTAGAACTGGGAATACATCAATAGGGTAATTCAAATACCTGCTTGTAAAGCCACAATAAATTAGTAAAACTGGTCCATCTCTTTCTACAGTCTAATAACTTCTCTCCAGGTTACTAGACCTCTAGCAGAACAGCAACATAAAGCTGACAGAACTGATCAATTTTTTCAAAGTATTCTATCTGCTGCCTGTCCTGTGAACTTGTTTAACTGTTTGTCATATCTTTTTTTATTTGTCTGTAAGCAGTGTATGTTGGCAATGTCTTTTGAGTGTGTCGACTCAAGTGGCATACTTCTTGCCATACCTGTATTAGACTTCTTTCGTAATGGGAAGGATTTATTTAGAACTGGTTTTTCAATTTCATTTTCAAAAGTATGGGACTCTAGGCTTATGTTTAGATAGAGAAAAATAAGAGAAGTATTTTTATTTTGGTTTTAGTCAAAGAAAGGCATTCTGTCTCTTGGGAGCCTCAGTCTGCTAAACCAAGCTAGAAATTGCAGATAGTCAAGACTATCAAATATTTTTTGATAAGTTACTTCTTTAATAACCAGGATGAAAGAGTTAAATGTTAGAAAATAGACAGTGTGAAAATTTTACCCTCCCTTTATTCTGTGCTTCATCTACTTTTCTTCCTTTAGTTTTCAGTGTTCTTTAAAGGACAAGTAAATCTGACTGCACTGGAATTTGGAGTATGACACTGAAAGTAATACAACTTAAACTTCAAGGCTTGTTCCTTTAAACACATGCCCTCTAGGGATCTGTTGTATGTGTCCTATAACTTTCCCTTCTATCATAGATTGTTTGTTGTTGACAATCATCTTTTAGTATATCGTATATATTAGTATAAAATTTGTAGGTAGTGTCTTGTGCCTCTTTGCAATTATCTCCTTATTCCATACTTGCTGAGTTCAGAAGCTTACATATTGTATCAGTTCTGTGTGCCTTTTCCTAAATAAACTTGAAGCGTTTGTTGCAATTATGACATTTAAGTATATCTGCTCTTCAATGTGTCAGTGTCTCTCCTAAGAAACGAAACCGATTAAATTAAGCAAAATGAAGAAATAAATTAGAATAAGAATTTGAGATACAATGAATTCAGCTTCCCTTTCTTCTTGGAGAAAGTGCTTTGGAAACAGCAGAAAATGTATGTTTAAAAAGAAGCCCAAAAAAGGGGGAATTTCTAGTGTGAAAGGAATCTCCCTTGGTTATTCTAATAAGAATGAAAAGATTAATTTGCAAATGGAAATTACTTATGCTTCACCATCATACTTTTGAGTAACCAGGGAAGTGAAATGTCTGGTGTTGCAAGTCGTGTTGATCTGAGCTTGGGAAATGATCTGAGCATTGGGAAATGGAAGATATTATAGGTAGTCTCAAAAGCGATCTTCTACAGCTGCATGTTTCAAGCTTTTCTGCAGTGCAGACGTAATTTTTTTTTGTTCTTGTAAATTGATACTGAATCTGTTGTTTCCTGTTTGACTGCTGTTATCTGTAAATGTAAACCTGCTTGCACTAGCTTCTCCTGCTTTTAATAAGGATGGTTTTATGTTGAAGGAAGTGAGAAGATGGCTAAACCTAACCTTTTTATGAAGGCCTTTCTGTTACAATGTGAAGAAAATTATTTAAAACATCTTTAAGTGGTCCAATTCATGGGCTTATAGCTTGCAATTGAAAAAAAAAAAGTAAGTCTAATATCTCATAACTTTCCATTTTAGTGTGCATCACAAATCTGTCGGATGCTGTTTTGAACACTTTATTAAATGATTTATCTTATAACAAGATCCATCCTTTCATCATACATGCTCTTATAGTGCAATGCATTGAATGCTTGCATTTTTACAGGTGACTTTAATTCTGTGAGATAAATAGTAATTTTAAAATCCCAGTTTTTCTCTTAAGATTTGACTAAGTGTCAGTGCAGAATAAATGAAAGGTCTTAGACCCTTAATTTGTAACAGCGTGGGGATGGACACTTATGTCCAACTCATGAGTGAAGTTTGGCACTTACAGTGCTTCTTACCTCCTAATGGGATGAAATACCAGTATTTTTAAAATATATTTGAATCTTCTTACTCTTTTAGTATGTGTTTTAGCAGAGGGAAAACAAGGTCCTACTTAACATTTTGGAGCTGGTCCAGAGGAGAGCAATGAAGATGATTTAGAGGGATGGGACACCTGTCCTGTGAGGAAAAGCTCTGAGTTGGGGTTGTTAAGCCTGGACAAGAGAAGGCTGTGGGGAGATGTTAGAGCACCTATACAGTACTTAAAGAAGGCCTACAGGAAGGCTGGAGAGGGACTTCTCACAAGTCCAAGGGGTGATGGCTGTGAAATAAAACAGGGCTGATTTAGCTTAGATATCAGAAAGAAATTATTTCATGTGAGGGTGGTAAGACACTGGAAGAGATTTCCCAGAGAAGCTGTGGATGGCCCCATCCTGTGGAGTGTTCAAGGTCAGATTGGACTGGGGCTCTGAGCAACCTGGTTTAGTGGAAGGTGTCTCTGCCCATAGCAGAGGAATTGGAACCAGATTATCTTTAAGGTCCATTCCAACCCAAACAATTCTTTGATTCCATGTTCCTCTAAGCTAGACTGTGCAATAACGTACTGGATTAACCAGTGACACTCAAAGGGAAATAATAACAAAACAGAAAATTAAGTGGTCCTTCTAACAGCTTGTAATGCAAGGTTTTTGCATTTCAGTTGCCCTTGGTGGTGGTTAGAGGTGATGGAGTAGGAACACTATGGGATTTTCACTTGGGTTTGCAGCATGATAGTGTAGAGATGTAACTGCAGATACTCATTCAGTGAATTTTACCCATGGTGACATGGGGTGAGAGCTTTTCTTTGACCCTGGACTTAAACTTCACACCTACAAAAGGTTTTGTAGGGAAGATACTTCTGTAGTAGTTAATATGTCTA
>VZTR01031102.1:111248-139937 GCA_013400775.1 Chaetops frenatus
GGACACCTGTCCTGTGAGGAAAAGCTCTGAGTTGGGGTTGTTAAGCCTGGACAAGAGAAGGCTGTGGGGAGATGTTAGAGCACCTATACAGTACTTAAAGAAGGCCTACAGGAAGGCTGGAGAGGGACTTCTCACAAGTCCAAGGGGTGATGGCTGTGAAATAAAACAGGGCTGATTTAGCTTAGATATCAGAAAGAAATTATTTCATGTGAGGGTGGTAAGACACTGGAAGAGATTTCCCAGAGAAGCTGTGGATGGCCCCATCCTGTGGAGTGTTCAAGGTCAGATTGGACTGGGGCTCTGAGCAACCTGGTTTAGTGGAAGGTGTCTCTGCCCATAGCAGAGGAATTGGAACCAGATTATCTTTAAGGTCCATTCCAACCCAAACAATTCTTTGATTCCATGTTCCTCTAAGCTAGACTGTGCAATAACGTACTGGATTAACCAGTGACACTCAAAGGGAAATAATAACAAAACAGAAAATTAAGTGGTCCTTCTAACAGCTTGTAATGCAAGGTTTTTGCATTTCAGTTGCCCTTGGTGGTGGTTAGAGGTGATGGAGTAGGAACACTATGGGATTTTCACTTGGGTTTGCAGCATGATAGTGTAGAGATGTAACTGCAGATACTCATTCAGTGAATTTTACCCATGGTGACATGGGGTGAGAGCTTTTCTTTGACCCTGGACTTAAACTTCACACCTACAAAAGGTTTTGTAGGGAAGATACTTCTGTAGTAGTTAATATGTCTATGAAGGCACTAAGTACCTACAAAATGTGCTACTGCTCAGCCTCTTTGGAGATTTTTGCTGACTGCACTGCACTCTGGTAGGATTTTTAGAAAGCCTTGGTCATGCATCTGAAATAGTATAAGCTTTGCAATAGTTGTAGTGTTATGGATTATTAGCTTGATTGATTTTCCTGCTTTGAAGTAATAGTGTGGGAGTTTCACATTCAATATAATCCATATGTGCTTTAAGAGTAAATAATGTTGTGGGCTTTTAATATATGAGCAGAGCCATGTATGCAGCAAGTGTCAGTTGCTTTCAAGGCTGGATGTCAGAGAAGAAGTACTAGAGTCAGTACATGCATATAGGCATGAAACAAATGAGAATAAAAGACAACCAAAAACATTGAGGGAGCAGAAAGAGGTTTGGTAAGTGTGAAAGCTCTTCCATAGTTGCTGGCTGTGTTTTTGGATAAATGTCAAATTTTGATTTGGTGGTAACAGTTTTAAGTCTTGCAAAACCACAAGAGAAGCTCATTTCCTTCTTTGCCAGGAGGAGTCTCTTCTTGGAGAATGGTAACCTGCCTGTTATGAGTAAGAGTTGTATCTATTAGCTGGAGCCCAAGCATTAAAATACTGTAATTTTACAGCAACACTTGATGAAGCTGTAAATGAAGGTGCTAAATCATAACATATGGTTCAGCATGCAAGTTATGTGCTATTTCTGTTGCTAGTGGTGTTTGAAGTTAATATTTTGTAGGAATTTTTGCTTTTCTGGATGCTTAAGGTTAAAACTGAGAAAAGTGGTGTTGGGTGGTGCAGTTGAGGTGCTAAACTTCATTGTGCAATAGGAATTGCAATGCATAAGGAATAACTGTTCAACAGGACACTAAGCTGAAAACTAGTTTTTGAAATGTGCAAAAAACCTGATATTTTTTTTTTAGTTTATTTTTTAATAAAGCAAAAGCACATACTCTTGAGTTAGGTGGGTTTTTTTGAGACTTTTCTGAACATCATCCCTCTGAGATGCTTCTAGTGCTTAACCTGTGTAGGTTGAAATATCTGTGCAGTGAGAAAGCACAGTACTAAGTGTATGATCAGCAGTAGAAAAAGAACGCCTACATTTCATGAGTCCTGAAACGTCTCTTTCACTTGATACAGTGGTACAATTACTGTATTTTCTGTGACAAGCAGCAAGCCAGGTACTGTTATTAAAGACCGCTTTCAGCTTTTTTGTGGTTCCTTTTTTGTGAAGTGTTGAT
This sequence comes from Chaetops frenatus, assembly GCA_013400775.1. Lineage (NCBI taxonomy): Eukaryota > Metazoa > Chordata > Aves > Passeriformes > Picathartidae > Chaetops > Chaetops frenatus. The sequence continues at coordinate 113,236 of VZTR01031102.1, forward strand.
CTGCTTTCACAAGAGAGTGAAGGATTGTAACATTCAGAAGAACTGTGCAGTATTTTTCCATGGAATTTAGATACTGTTGCGCAGGACGAGTGCTGGTAATCTGGGAAGTGTTCCAGTGTTGAGAGGAGAGATAGAAAATAAAGTGGCTTAGTGCACTTTGGAGTGCAGGTGAGGAAAACACTTTAAAGAAAATGTGGGTATACAGTGGACCTGATTTATTACCTCTTCTTTTTCTTAATTTGAATATGTAGTTATTGAGTCAGTGTTGGTTTTTCTTGCCTATGGGTTGTATTGCCAGTATGTCGTTGGTGTTACTTCTGCTCCTGCAGCTGCATTATGGGAAGGGGTCCTTTTAAATGTTTTGCCACAGCTTCTAAAATGTATTCAACAAGCAAAATCTATGTGCTTCATGGGTGTTCTGTATCAGTTGTCAGGACTTCTAAATGTTCCCATTGGGCTCTTTCCTTTTCTAGAGAGCTTTGTCCATGTTTGATTTGTACTTTATTTTTGTAGGGACAGATGATGGATATCTAAACCTCAGGTACTCTCATTGTTGCTCCAGTTGCCTATTGACAGTAGATATTATTTGAAGGATTAATTCTGAACTTAAAGCTTTTTCTTCTTTATTGACTTAATGATTCCCACCAACATTGTACTCCCCACTCTCCAGAACGTTTCCTAATCTAATTTTTTGTTGTATTTCAGGGAATACCTTGGGAAGCAGTTGCAGTCAGAACAACCTCAAACGGCCACCGCACGGAGCTAAACGCTTCCGTCAGTTCGTGCTTACAACTACAGTGTGTTTGTCTTAAAATTAATACAAAGGAAATACTGCAATCACATGTTTTTCGTCTGCTACGGGTGCATAAACATTCCAAGTTTCCTCTAGTGTTGTTGGCTTATGAAAAATTTGTTTGTTCAACTAGTTCTGCTGATTATACCTGTTAGCTTCTTGTTCTATTCTGAATGTATATGAAGAAATGTGGCTAATATATTGCATTTGTTTTATGTATTTATTCTCATAATAAAGAGTATTATCAAAGGATATCCGTTCTATAATGGATATTGTAATTAGGCTAGAAAAATTGTTCTCTTCTTTTAGTGGGTTATCAGTGTTGTCACTTTCCAGGAAATGCAGGTAGTCCCCTTATGTGTCAGACAAATTAATAAAGCTTTGATTTAGTGTTTTATAGAAAGTGCAATAGCCGAAGAAATATTAATTATCAGTACTAAAATACATACCATGACTCAAAATAGTGTTAAAATAATATATAAAAGCAAATGTACAGGTGGGGAGGATAGTTCTCTTGTTAGAAACTACATCAAAAAATCTGGAAATGAGAAGAGGAAAAGAAAATGAACACTCCTCCGTCAGTGAAAACACACCCTCAAGGGTATTAGTCCAGCTGTATAACACCAGTGGTTAAGGCTGTAGATCAGAGATGAAGTTGAGGGTGGGTTGTTTTTTTTTTTTTAAATGTGCAATAACTGCTGACCTTGTAATTTCATGGAGTTTTTGGTTATTGAAAATAGTTAATGTTAGGGTTCTGGTTTCATTCTAAAATCTATAGTGTCTCTTTTCTATTAAGCCAGATAATTTGGCTATCAATATTTTCTGTGTTTTGTAGCTTATGACAGTGTAAAATATGTAATCATCAATAAATCTAAGATGATCTTGGCTTGGCATATGAAAACAGTTTTGTTGCATAGATAGAAGCCTGGTTCCAGGCACTTGCAACACCAAGCAGTTAATATTCTTGTGATTCATAATTCAAAAAAAAAAAAAAAGAGTGATCATAACTCAGTCCTTAATCTTGTCAGTAGTTGTTTGAGGTGCAAGTCTCTGAGGAAGCTTAGAGTACTTTGTCATCAAGTGAAAAGACAAATTGGGAAAACTTTCCTTATCCAGCCTGGATTTTCATCGTATGTAATTAAAATTTGACCACTGATGCAATGGAGAGAGAAGAGAGTGAGAGGACTACAGGTTGGTGATTTCTTGGTCTGCTTAATTAGAATTGGATTGTGTAGCTTAATGACTTTGGCTTACTTGTGCATGTAGAAGGCAAAGGCTTTGATATTGCGCTCAGTATCAGGAGGATAGATGCTAATGCCTGAAAAGAATTAAGCCTAACTCCAACTAAAGTCAGTTTATCTGAGTAGATCTTAACTCAGCGCTGCATATTCCCACAGCGCTAGGGGATACTGGTGGTATAGGAAGCAGTTGGGAGAACAAGGATGCACCTACACTGCCCTTCTTATCGTGGGTCAGTTGAATGCTCTTGAGATGAATCTCTCAGTCCTCCCTGCATTTCACACTTGAATTTACGTTGCATGGTGGTGTCAGTCCATGAATGGGGTTCTTTTCCAATAAAGCCAGAGCTCAGGATGTACACCCTGCACGTCTTGGCTACGTGGCAAGTGTTCAGTCTACTGGACCACTTAAGATTTTGTTTGAAGTATGGGCTTTAGAAATGCATGCAGAGTGAAAGCTGGATTCTTAGCACCAAGTGTCTACAAATCAGCTTTTCATGTCACACTTGTCAATGTAAACAGGGCCTAAGATTGCTATAAAAGATTGGCCCTATGATGGCAGCTGTATTGTTGGGTCCAAGAACAGTGATGTGGCATTAATGGGAAAGGAATATCCACCCCTACCTTCAAAACCAAATGTGTTGTTTCCTTTTCCAAAGGAAACACAAAAGCACTGCTGGCTAAGGAGATTTGGGGTTGAATTGTAGGAGTAAACACGGTGAATACTACCACTGACAAATTCTTCGGTTTCTGGAAGAGCTAGAAATAACCAAATTACTCATAATGTGAAACAAAATTGCTTACAGGGGTTGACCTGAAACATCTGATTATTATTTTCATGTATTATACAAATAAATTCTCCTCTCCTGCTTTGCTAGTATTACCCTGTGCATAATTTAATTTTTCATCATGGTGTGTGTCTAAGCTGTGTGATACCTGGCGTTCTCTGACATTTAGTTACCACCTTGTGTCCAACAAACACACTTCTAATTAACGAAATGGTTCTGATGTTTCACTTACATCCCTGTATGTTGTTGATGCCCTGGTGCCTGTGAAACCTGAAAGCCTGCAAGCTCTGAGATTTCCAGCTGTCAGTGGTAACATTCAAGTGGCTCAAAGTGAGTTCTTGCCAACAATTGTACCTTAAGAAGCCTGTAAAGCTGCAGGTGATATGGAGGATTTTGCTGTGCAGCCAGTAATTTGGACAGAAGTTGCAAGAGCTGAGATTTCTGCAGGAGTCAGAGTGCTCATGGTGCCCTACAGGTCCCGGGGCATCTTGGCATAGCAGAGAGCTGCAGAGCAGTTTCCAGATGCAGGTTCTTCATCTCCCATCCCATGGCCGCCCTATACTTGTTGGCAGTGAAAGACCTTCATCTGTGGTCCCAAGAGAGGAAAGAGGACAGAGCTGTTGAGCTTTTAACCTTTAGAATCAGGAACAGCAACCAAAATTTTTTTGTTGAATTTTAATTAATTCATAAAACTTTCTATTGGATCTGTTTTTTTGTCTCACAACTTAGGCTTTTGCTACCGAGTGTTGTTTTTACTATTCACCTGTTCACATTACTGGCTTTATTTTCTCAGCCTCTTTCTCCCAAAATCTGGCATGGTGCAGGCAGGCAGATGCCATGGTGGCAGATTGGGTGCTTCAAGGCTGAGTGATGACAGTGTGGGTAGAGCTCACTGTCAGGAAGAGAAGTGTGTGCCAGCAGCTTCTTTCGTTCCCTCTGGTGGCATGAAGATTTAGAGATGGCTGGAGATGAGCTGCCGTGGACCAAATGACTAACTTGCTCCTAAAGTGAGGAGATACAGTCACCATCCTCCAAGTTAGGGTAATCAATCTTCTCTTTGTGAAATTCACCATTTTCCTAGCTTGTGATTTCACTCTTTAAGTTTCATCCAGCAATAAATAGAGTTTAATTTTCCTGTAATTAAAGCAACAGAGCCTTTGAAATCTTTATATAAACTGAATTTTAAGTTTTGCATTTGAGATTTCATTTGCTTTTCTGGTTAAATGACTTTATTCGAACTTTGCTTTTGGTCTGCAATCCAAAGGGGAAATAAGTAAGTTTTCAAGACACAGCAACTGCAAGAAGAATTTAAACCTGTAACAATTCTATATAGGAGGGATGCCTGATGAAGTACTGATACCTAGAATTAAGGCAGGAAAATGCCTTTAATCATATGCTTACTGAATGTTTATTATTCCCACAAGCTGTTTGAGATCTTAAGGCCTGCCATTAGATGAAGAGGAGGCCAGATGTTGCTCTTGGCCAGTGTGAACTACTCTGCTGGAAACAAACCGGGGCTGAGCAGGACATGGGCTGCCCAGGCTCTGGGTGTGTACCATGCTACCTCACACCTCTTTTCAGTATCTCATCTGAGCTGCTTCAAAAATACCTTTGTGCACCTGCTTGAACAAATGAAGATGGTCAGTAATTTCTAATACTCAGAGCTGCTGAGTCAATACTTTTTCATGAATATGGCACGCTGGTTTTAATCTGGTAAGTGACAAGGACTCAGTAGGAAATTGGTTGACTCATCTCTATACAAAAGCTTTTGCTTTCCCCTTTACTGTCTTCTGCAGAATAGTTGGGAGTTGTCTTCTTAGAGCCGCATGTTGTCAGAGCTGAGAAGAGAGCTCATGCTCTTGTGATGACCAGGTATGTTATTAATTGTATTTGCTTCCTCTTAGACTCCAAAATGACTATTAAAAAAATCTGAACTTCTGCTGAGATTTTCAAGCCAAGGGTATTGTCATTCGTATACCAGAGAAAGCAGCAACCTGTCTTGCAAATATTAAGTGCTGCATTTAGGGAGTTACCTCAGAACTCTTTTTACCTTGGGGTATGCATATTTCATTGGCACAGCTGGCTCTGAGATGCATGAGACATTGCTGAACACAAATCATGCTTAAAAACCTTCAGTATCCTTTGTTTAAGAGTTATTTTTCATGGCCTGCTCCTTGGCCTTACTGGTGCTTTTAACCTAAATTACTGTACAGTAAGGAGCCTAACCAATAAAAAAAATGAAAATAATAATGAGTGGTTGTTTTACAGTGTTTTGTTTCTCTTTCTTGGTTATATCCAAGATAATTTCTGTAGTATTGGAAAGTAATTTTAATTTGAAGCAAAATTGGGAAAAGGAAAAAAAATCTCTCTCAATCTAAAAGTGGACAGAAAGGCTACATATATATATATAGATAGATAGATGGATATAGATATATATTTGATAATCTCACAGATTTTCCCAAAAGTGCACAATTTTTCCCTCTTTGTGTAAACTAAATCTGCAGAAGGGAAAAATTAAGATTTTCAAGAACCATCTTTGGTGCCCTTCTGAGCATATTCATAATACAATTTTTCCAAGGCTCTTCAGTTTGCTGTGTCTGGATTCTGTGCAGAGACAAACTGTCAAGTTGTAAATAACTTTTTCAGTGTCATACATTAACTATTTAAAAAGGCTGCAAGTATCCAGCTCTGCCAAAGATATTGGACAGCTGATTGTGGCAATAACAGTTAAAACCTATTGATTTGGAAATCATAGAACTGCTAGAGTATCAGACTATTTTGTTGGAAGAAAACATGATAAATTAGAGACTTAAAGGTCATCATTCTCTCAGCAATTTTCATGTGGTAAGGAAGGGTGCAAAAGAAGTCTATTCTGTCAGGTGTAGGTGATTAAAATGGAGCTTTGGATTATGAGTCTGTCAGTGTGGGGATCATGGCAACAGCTTTTTTCTTTCTTTTTTTCTGCTAGAAGATCACAAACTATCTTAATCTTTGAGATTTGCAAAGATTACAATGCATTTACAAAGAATCACTTTATCTGGGTTCCCTAGCTGGTGCACTTGAAAGGACCTGGTCCTTTCCCATCCAAGTGTCTGAGCAGGAGACCACTGATGAAATACTAAAATCCATCTGGGATGTCTTTGGTGAAGTCCTTTTACAGGAAGTGCATAAATTGTACCTTCTGTTGTGTGTCTGAATGTCACACCTTAAAATTTCAGTTCTTAGGTGTCATCTAGTTCTTTCTATATTATATCCTAATTTCTCCTAGAATTGATAGACTCTCACAATTTAAATATATTTTGATTCTATGTCAAGCAGATGATCGATGAGACCTAGAATAAGGGAAATGTTTTAGGAAAAAGTTGTTACTTTCCTCTAGTAAGAAAAGACTATTTATGCCTCTTCTATCTTGTTGTATTTTACCTATTTTTCTTATATATTCTAGTTCAAATTCTATTTCTAAATTCCATTTGTAAAGAAATAGTCAAAATTTTTATCCTATTCCTCCTAATCTGGCAATCCTGTTTTCTTTTTCTTTTTTTTCCCCCACTTAGAGACATTGAATGTCCTGAATTTTATCACCTCTGACTTCATATGCACTGGGCTGATTTTTTTTCTTCTAAGAAATCTGGAACGGGATGAAATCTTTCCTTAAAGAGAATGCATTAAATCTTCCTAGATTTTGTGTCTATGGAAGTTCCAACTTTCTTATGTGAATAGCCTCTAACCTGGGGCAAACTTAATGACTTTGACTGCCCTGTAGGGACTGGGCACTGTAACTCCTCATATTAGTCTGTTTGTCCTGTCACCCCTCTGTGCCCTTTCTGGAGATGAAAGGAATTCTGTTGATTTCTGGAATCTTCCTTTTATGGTCTTTGTTTCCTAATCTGCTGTAGTAATTGATGACTTCCATGAACTCTTGTGATGTTGCAAGTCAGCGTGGAGGACAAGTGGTGGATCATTCCATCAAACCACTGACATATTTTCTCATCTTCTCTTCTCCATCCTGTGTCCCTGCTCTCAACGCACAGTCTGAATTTCCCTTAGCTGGTTCATTGCCTGCAAAACAACTGTAAGCAACTGAGGACTTCCAGCTCTTGTGCTGGGATGACCTCTGGTCTACTCCAGCCTTCCTTTCTGCTACATAATTTCTGACATGTTTTATGAAAATTTGGAATTCTAAGTTTGTATTTTGAAGAGACAGAGATGTTTCTTTCTGGAACAATGGGGATGCGAACACATATTTCTTGCTGGCTGTGAGACTGTTGTTGGCAGATATGGCAAATCACAGTTTAAAAAAGGTTTAAAAAGCCAGTTCATGAAGACCTCTTTCATGCAGTGCTTGTAATAGATGTATTTTGCTTTCACTCTGGTCATATCTCACAAGATCCAGGCTCTGCAGTGTCAGCAGCATGAAACTTGAAATTTAATCTGTGTGTCCTGAACTCAGTAGCCTGACAGAATTAGGTCATGTATTATCAATATAAAATAAAATTCAGAAATAAATAAATAGTAACAAAAATAATGAAAAGATAATTTTTTTCCTAATTAGTTTCCTAAGTACTATAAATTAGTAACAGGGAAGTGAGAAATGCTGAAAGGGACTCCACTGCAGCTTGTGTAGATGACTTACAAAAAAGGAAGTTAAATCTTAGTCTTCGTCAAAGTAGACTGCTCTGTGCTGTCTAACTCTCCAAATGGTAAATGTCTCAAGCCGTATTTCATTTGAAATATCTGTGATGCAACACCTCTAGCTGTTTGCTTTTCCCTTGTCCCCAGCTGAGGATGTTTGTCAGGCAAAGGGATATCAGAAGAGCTCAGCACGTGGAGGATCTCGAGCTGTCCTTCAGCTGTCAAAAGCTGGTATGGCCTTGCAAGAGGTGAACAATAATTGGTGCTGTTGACTTTCCCCCCCCTCTCTCTGTAGATAGAGAGCTACCACCTGGCTTGCCTTAGGAAAACAATCCAACAAACCCAGCCCCTTGAGGACAATGTGCTGAGGCTTCAGTGCAGTGCACACGTGGCTGTTTCACTGTCCCCTGAACGTGTCAGGGTTAACTGGCTGGTTCAGTGCTGTGTCTGGATACAAGTGCTGACTCCAAAGGCAGGGAGGAACTGCTTTGCATTCCCCCTTAACCTTCTGGCTCTCTGGGTACCTGGCAAAGCAGCAGCAATGGTCTCATGGCTTGTGCTGAATGTATTTCACTGCTGCTGGTTTGTTCCCTTCCCTAAGCAGACCTGCAGCTTCATTTTTCTCTCTTCCACCATATCTGCAGGAAAACCTGGTCCCCCTGAGGCATAAGCACCAAGCAAGCCAGGAGAGGTGGTATTTTCTTCTGGTGCAATTATGGCTAAAAAGCTCCATGCAGCTTTTCCAGGGGTGAGAATTGTTTGTGCTCCCTTTAAAGCTACTATTTTTCAGTCTAGATTCTATTTTTTTTCTATTATGTGACACTGTTAGAAATTGCAGATAAAACTTGTCATTTTGTGAAGTGGTAGGGAAGCTATTACCTACTGAAGTGCCTGTGAAGCAAGGGAAATAGAGTCAGACCTGATCAAATGATGCTTCTGAGACTTACTCAGAGGGTCATTAACCTTGTGGCTTTCTACCTTTAGGCTGATATGTGTGCCATGCCCAAGAGGTCATCATTCACCAGATGGGGGCAGGAGGAGCTGGGTGAGTTGGGCAGCTAAATCACTTGTCAAAAAAGAATCTCTGCAGCTGAAGGATTCTTCTGTGTTCCTGTAGCCTGTCTGGGGAGTTGTGGCAGGATGACATGGCCTGGAGGATCCTTGGTAATAACCCAGGTCCAGGTGATGGGTAGGTCTGGGCACTGTGAGGGGTGCTAGGGGAAAACGGGCAGCTTCCTCTACCTTCTACCTGGATTCTTGTTTTGGTCAGTTCAGCTTTCCCAACATCCTGGTTTTGTTCCTGGTATATTGGTCTTTGACAAATTGAAGTGATGCCTTATATACCTGAAGTATGTAGTCACTTCTGTTTTGCTTTCAGAGGGCCTCCCCACTGATGACCAAAAGCTAAAGCCCCTAAAGGTTCTGTTGGCTTTTCTGACCTTTAAGAACCTCTGTTTCCAGATCAGTAGTAACTCATCTGTCCATTTAAAGTACCTTTTGGTTGTTGTATTTTGAATACAATAATTGTCATGAAAGGCCCTTACAATGGGGTCTGCATAAAACTTCTCTAATTGTTTGGGAATTTGCTTCTAATAAACATTACTTTAGCTGAAACATGTGCCTTTTTCCTAGCATTTTTGAAAATGAATATCTGGTGGGTACTAAGTGGTGATCAAAGTAAAGGAGATTGCTTTTTCTCAGCACAACTTTGTAGTAAAGAAGTTAAAACTAAATGTTGAAACATTATCAAGGACTCCCGTGTAGTAGTATAAATAACTTAGTGATGCTGCTTAGTTGAAGCAATGCTTGGCAATGCTGTTTAATCATCAGTGTTTTATCCTGGGATGTGTAATAAGCCAAAGAGGTTAAACAAAAGCAATCTGATGTATTCTGATGCAATTTGTTATAAAAACATCTGGGTTTATGCCAGGGGGAGTGGGCAGTCTCCACAGCTAACATGCTGCATAGCCTCCCTCCTGAGGGATGGCATCAGGAGGTAACTGGTTTGTACTAAACAAGAGGGTTTTCATGAGAAGAGCCCAGCTCCTTTAGCAGACACCATGAGCAGTGCAGGGCATTGCTTGGTCACTGTTCTCCCCAGACCCCTGTGGCAGCTTGAGCAGGGCACCAGTGAGGGACCTGCTGTGTTTAGCTGCTCTGGTGCACTGCCCTACTGTGAAAGTGATTCCTGGTTTCATCCCTTTTAAATGCTAATTCAGTGATCTGGCTTCCCTGGACAGACCCTTGCAGAGGCCTCCCTCTCCTGAACTGGGGGATTCAGGCTGGAGCAAGTGTCTCTGCACAAGGTGATTGTGCAGCAGGGAATGGAAGAGGTTTGCACTGGCTCATGGGAGGGCTCTGAAGCAAAGTCACCCCCCTGCTCCTCCATTAATATTTCCTAGGGCTTAACCGCTGTTCCTGAAGGACTGTGAATCCTGGAATTTGTGGAAGCAGAGCATTGTCTTGTGATTATAAAAGAGGTTCATGAAAGATCAGCAAAGGCCTGGCTTGTTGGTTCTGGGTCCCCATTCTCAGAGAATGCAACATGAACTGCCTTTGTTTTAAGTGTCGATCTTTTCCCCTGGGAAAAGATTGGGAAAATTGGACTAGAAACCCATTCCTCTGGTCACTTTAAACCTTCCTGCTTCCAGATCCACTGAAGCTATGGTAAGGATCACAGAATCACAGGATGGCAGGGCTTGGAAGGGACGTCTGAAGACCATCAAGTCCAAGTCCTCTGCTAAAGCAGGTTAATCTCTGGCAGGTTACACAGGAACACATCCAAGTGGATTTTGAATATCACCAGAGGAGTCTCCACAACTTCTCTGGGCAGCTTGCTCCAGTGCTGTCTCACTCCACAAAAGGAAGCTTTTCCTCATTTTCAGATGAAACTTCCTGCATTTCAGTTTGTGCCTTCATCCTGGGTGTTAAAACTTATTCTTGTGCTGGTATTTTCCTACAGCTGCTGAAACTTTGGTGACAGCAGCTCTCCCTCAGACACCTCCTCTAGTAAGTTAGAAAGAAATCACTTAGAAACCTTGTTACCTCTGTTTTTAATGGGTCCTGATAGTATCATAAACTCTGCTTTCCTCCTCGATCCAGAATGCAAAAATTTAGAGCACCATTGACTTGATGTGTTAGAGGTGTCAGAAAGCCCTGACACAAAACTTGCATGCAAGTTAGAAAGAACTGGTTTATGATACATGAATCTTTATCTGTATATCTATAATGAAGCTGATGCCTCCTCCCAGGAAGAAAAAATCTGAAGCATGAGGACACAGGCAGAACTCATGAAGTGGTGTGTAACTAGAGCCTCAATGACCACATGGATATGCTGTGTTTTCATTGTCTTTGCCAGGTCAGACTCCTGGCTGTCTGGGAAAGGCTGCAGTACTAGATCTACATTTAAAAATGCCTTAATTAAGTTACACACAACTATTTTTTGTTTGCTTCTGTAGGAGAGGAAAAACAGCTTTTGTTAATGTGGTACTTCATCATTATCTTGTGACTGAGTCTGCTGGCTTGACTTTATTTCACACAAAAAGAAAGAACCATCCTGTGATATGACAATACACTTGATTACTATTACCTGAATTTTTTTTCTCGCATCTGAGGAACTCAGTGGTCAAATATGTCAATTTTCACTTCCCTTTTAACCATCCTGAGTCATTCAGGTATTATTTACTATTGCTTTAGTCCATCACCATGGCAATGTTCTTTTGAAGATAATAGGGAACTCACTTCTCTTGTCTCAAAATCCATTCCCCCAAAGCTGTTTTCCTTCTTTGAGTAGTTTCTTTTTGATCTAAGTGCAAGGATGTTCTGTTCACATCACACAGGTATTCTTGTTTCATCAGTGCCATCACAGTGACCTCATAATTTATTTTGTGCATAGCAAGATGAAGATATGAGGGGAATATATGTATCACTAAGTAGGTGTTCAGTCAGAGATAACTCTGTGCTACCTTATTAATCTGATGGTCCTTGAGGAAAGAGTTACTGCCTTTCCTGTGCAGACCCATTTCACATCAGTATTTGGGTTCTACCTGTCCTCTCCCATTTGTGTCATTTGTTCTCCTCATCCTTCACTGGCTGATAAACCAAAATATCCTGAATGTAACCCAAATCTTGGCTGCTGTGAATGAGCCCATCTGCATTCCTGAGGAATATAACTAGTATGATTCTATANATTTCCTAGGGCTTAACCGCTGTTCCTGAAGGACTGTGAATCCTGGAATTTGTGGAAGCAGAGCATTGTCTTGTGATTATAAAAGAGGTTCATGAAAGATCAGCAAAGGCCTGGCTTGTTGGTTCTGGGTCCCCATTCTCAGAGAATGCAACATGAACTGCCTTTGTTTTAAGTGTCGATCTTTTCCCCTGGGAAAAGATTGGGAAAATTGGACTAGAAACCCATTCCTCTGGTCACTTTAAACCTTCCTGCTTCCAGATCCACTGAAGCTATGGTAAGGATCACAGAATCACAGGATGGCAGGGCTTGGAAGGGACGTCTGAAGACCATCAAGTCCAAGTCCTCTGCTAAAGCAGGTTAATCTCTGGCAGGTTACACAGGAACACATCCAAGTGGATTTTGAATATCACCAGAGGAGTCTCCACAACTTCTCTGGGCAGCTTGCTCCAGTGCTGTCTCACTCCACAAAAGGAAGCTTTTCCTCATTTTCAGATGAAACTTCCTGCATTTCAGTTTGTGCCTTCATCCTGGGTGTTAAAACTTATTCTTGTGCTGGTATTTTCCTACAGCTGCTGAAACTTTGGTGACAGCAGCTCTCCCTCAGACACCTCCTCTAGTAAGTTAGAAAGAAATCACTTAGAAACCTTGTTACCTCTGTTTTTAATGGGTCCTGATAGTATCATAAACTCTGCTTTCCTCCTCGATCCAGAATGCAAAAATTTAGAGCACCATTGACTTGATGTGTTAGAGGTGTCAGAAAGCCCTGACACAAAACTTGCATGCAAGTTAGAAAGAACTGGTTTATGATACATGAATCTTTATCTGTATATCTATAATGAAGCTGATGCCTCCTCCCAGGAAGAAAAAATCTGAAGCATGAGGACACAGGCAGAACTCATGAAGTGGTGTGTAACTAGAGCCTCAATGACCACATGGATATGCTGTGTTTTCATTGTCTTTGCCAGGTCAGACTCCTGGCTGTCTGGGAAAGGCTGCAGTACTAGATCTACATTTAAAAATGCCTTAATTAAGTTACACACAACTATTTTTTGTTTGCTTCTGTAGGAGAGGAAAAACAGCTTTTGTTAATGTGGTACTTCATCATTATCTTGTGACTGAGTCTGCTGGCTTGACTTTATTTCACACAAAAAGAAAGAACCATCCTGTGATATGACAATACACTTGATTACTATTACCTGAATTTTTTTTCTCGCATCTGAGGAACTCAGTGGTCAAATATGTCAATTTTCACTTCCCTTTTAACCATCCTGAGTCATTCAGGTATTATTTACTATTGCTTTAGTCCATCACCATGGCAATGTTCTTTTGAAGATAATAGGGAACTCACTTCTCTTGTCTCAAAATCCATTCCCCCAAAGCTGTTTTCCTTCTTTGAGTAGTTTCTTTTTGATCTAAGTGCAAGGATGTTCTGTTCACATCACACAGGTATTCTTGTTTCATCAGTGCCATCACAGTGACCTCATAATTTATTTTGTGCATAGCAAGATGAAGATATGAGGGGAATATATGTATCACTAAGTAGGTGTTCAGTCAGAGATAACTCTGTGCTACCTTATTAATCTGATGGTCCTTGAGGAAAGAGTTACTGCCTTTCCTGTGCAGACCCATTTCACATCAGTATTTGGGTTCTACCTGTCCTCTCCCATTTGTGTCATTTGTTCTCCTCATCCTTCACTGGCTGATAAACCAAAATATCCTGAATGTAACCCAAATCTTGGCTGCTGTGAATGAGCCCATCTGCATTCCTGAGGAATATAACTAGTATGATTCTATACAAGCTTTTAAAGCTTTGGAAAATCATTTTAGGTAAGGGTAATTTTTATATATATACTTTAATACGTGTGTATGTGTGCTTTCCTGATTTTGTTAGCAGAGAGGATGAAGTGTTCCTGCTTTCTCAGGTTCTGGATCTAAAGAGAGGTTAACTCCCAGTTTGAAATCAGTATCTTTGGATAGCTGTAGTTTGTATCCAGCTCCAAGTGAACAATGGAGCTGATGTTGGCAACAGACTGTCTCTTGATGCATGACACTGTCTCACATTGGAAATTAAATATTGGGGCAGAGAATGGGGCAAAATAGTCTGAGCATTGGCTGTAGACACAGAAAACAGGTCAAATATGAGTCTGTGAATCAGCTACACAGAATGGATCTGCTTCAGCAAAACAAATGGAGGCATTTCCCAAAGAGCTCCGTGCTGGTGGTCACAATATCCAGCTAGAGAGAGCTGCCTGGTTTAAAACTGATATTTCATATTAGGCAGATGAGGTATTTGAACATCAGTATTTGCAGTCTGAATGAGTAGTCAAACCACTATTTTGAGGCTTGGAGATTTTTTCATTTACACTTCAGTTCATAAATAGCTTAAATGCTTTTCAGACTGAGTGGGAAGTCACCCTAAATAGAATGAAAATTAAATCAAGCCGGGCAAACTTGATTTCTTCTTATATGGCAATATAAGTTAATCCACTTAACACCTGGATTGGAGATTGCTTTCATGAACACAGAGGAGCTGATATAATATTGTCTCAATTTTTAATGTAGCAGTTTATTGTTTCTCTGTAAAATTCCTTGTAGAATATCATCCACTTGGATAAAAGTGGTATTGAGTGGATAACTACAGAATGTATTGGTTTTATTGAGATGAAGTTTGCTTTTAAAATGCCTTACGAGCAGGTTGTTATTCCATCAGGGAGATTTGTTCTTTAATTTATTTGACTGAATTTTCTGTTTAGAACTGGATTTTGTTATTGTTGCCAGCAGTTATGTGATTAACTGATGCAATTGGTTTGATCTAGATGTGCTGCTGTAATTACATAAGTCAAAGTCTATCACTTTCTATATCTTGACTGGAGGGAAGTAGCTTTGTTATTAAGAGAAAAAGTGGAGGCCATGGGATAGGGAGAAGGATTTGATGCTTGGGAAACAAGAGTAAATGAGCAGGATCAGGAAACCTTTTTCTTTTCTTGACTGAAGTGGTATTTAAAATGCCAATCTCAGACACAATAACCTATTTTTATATCTGTTGTGAGTTCAGGTGTGAAATGAAACCTTCTTTTGCCAATTGCTTATATTGCAGCAGTTTCTCCCTGTCCTGATGGGACTGTTACCCTTTTGCTTGGCCTTGAGCACAGTGACAGCCCCTCCTGTGTTTGCCTGGAACAGGGCCCCTCATCCCTCACATGCTGTATTAGCTGCAGAGCCTTGATGTTTAGAAGTTGAGCACTATTATTTATAATTAGAACTTGAGCATGTGCAGTGGGCTATTTAGCCATAAAAAATGGTAATCACATTCAAGACAGTAGTTTACTACTCAGCCTCTTTCTTTAGGTGCATAGAATAGTGCAGAGGATGAGTTACCAGCTGTCATGGACAGTGACAAATGTTAATTTGTTGAATTAGTTTGGTGAGGGACAGATCTCAGTGTTAGGAGGGAAAAAAGACCCATTCAGATAATATTTGGCTACTGCATACTTTTCTCTCTTTGTGAAAAGCTCATCAGCTCTCCATTTGTGGCCATGAGGTTACAATAATCCATAAGTAGAAATCCTTACTGTGCTTTCTTGCAAATTTGAAAGGTGTTTTACCTTTCAGACTGAAAAACAGCAGTTTCTTCTTTATTTTGTGGTACTTCACTGTGATTTGAGTCCTAACAGATGGACTTGGATCCTCAATTGCCTAGTTTTGTTGTGAGCCATGTCAGGCTTATCTCATCCTTCTGGATGTACATCTGCATGATATGATATGATATGATACATGATTTAGAAAGGGAGTAAGCTCTGGATGCCCAAGAAAATGGGTGTCTGCAGCATCCTAAATCCTCATGTTCTCTGAAAGGGTGGTTGCAGCACAGCTCTGGTTCAGCTGCAGAGAGATTAATATCTATGGAAACAGCAGGTGTTTTTCACTGGCTGAGGAACAACTATTTAAAACAAGGTAGGTAATTGTATGTAAGTGCTAAGGTCAAAAGGAGAACTTCATGAATCCTCTGCACAGCTCTTTAGTGATGCCTTCATTTGCATCTGTACAATGAGTTAGATAATCTGCTTTGTACTAGAGGATGATTTCAGTTTTGATTTGGGATGGGGTTGTTTTTTTTTTTTTTTTTTTTTNTTTTTTTTTTTTTTTTTTTTTTTTTTTTTTTTTTTTTTAGTGGCTGAAGCCTTATTCTCTCTGAGTATTCTCTCTGAGTTCTCTTGACATAGAGAAAGTCACCTTAACAGCAAAGGTGAAATTAATGACTTTCCATGGAGTGTAATCAATATGATTCTTATTTAGCCTCCAAAATTCATCCCTGGTTTTCTGTTCTAGAAAGGAAAGTTCTGGTTGCTTGTTTATTCATTTGCCTATTAAAATGAGATGTTTGTCATTAAAAAAAATTAAAATTCCAAAATTCTCTATAGCTCTTCACAGAATTACTTTTCCTTATGCTCTGTATGATGGGGAGTCCATTACAGAACAATATTTATTTCAACCTATTTTTTATTTGATGAATTTCCAGTGCTTTTGAAACCAGTGATTTATGTTTTGGGAGTTTTTTGATCACTTGCTATTACAAATGAACACTCTAAAATTTAAACTTTGTTCTTTGAAAGCTGGAAGTGCTCTGGAAATGCTAGCTGGCAGAGGTTTGCTGAAGCACTATCACCCTCTTACTCATTTTGAAATACAGAGGAAAAACATGCTGGCACATGTGTTTCACCTGATCAGGTCTCAAGTACTCTGTTTAGCTGAATGAGAGAATAAGAATAAAATGTAATTTGTTTTTTTTTAAATGTAATTCTGCTGAAAATGCAGAACAGTGATTAGTGAACCACCTGAAAATTTAGAATAATAGGTTTATAGACAGAAGATAATTTGGGTTTTCTGTTTCCTGTTAAATGGTAGAAAAAAAGGAGAGAAAAAAACCTGAAAGAACTATTCAATGGGAAATTTAACCATATGCTTGACATATATGTTTTGAAAGATAGTTTATGATCTAAATTTCAGACTGAAGTAAGCAAGCATGTGGAGACCATCATGGACTTCAAGCTAAAGATTCTTGTTATGTTTGATTGTTATCTGGAAAATAAAAATACTATTTTCTCTGTTTTATGCCACACTTTTCCAGTGTGATTTATGGGTTATTTAATACTAGAACAAGGGCTATCACTTCTTTGCTATGTCTTGATTTCTGTCTTCAAACTCCTCTTCAAAATGCAGTTGCCCAAAACAGGTCTCTAATGAACCCCTAATAGGAACATTTTGATCTGCTCCAANTTTCTCTTAATCCTTATTCTCATGAAACCACTACACTACACTCTCGCCTGGTGTGAGCAGGCGAGCAGGTGAATGTGAAACCGCTACATTAAATGGTGTTTCCGCCCGGTTTCGAACAAACCCATGACAACTTCAAGCTAAAGAATCTTGTTATGTTTGATTGTTATCTGGAAAATAAAAATACTATTTTCTCTGTTTTATGCCACACTTTTCCAGTGTGATTTATGGGTTATTTAATACTAGAACAAGGGCTATCACTTCTTTGCTATGTCTTGATTTCTGTCTTCAAACTCCTCTTCAAAATGCAGTTGCCCAAAACAGGTCTCTAATGAACCCCTAATAGGAACATTTTGATCTGCTCCAAATACCTGAGAGAAGACAGTCTTCACTTTCTAGCGGTGACTGCTCTGTATGAAAGGCTTATGTGTTCTTGAGATACATATATGTGTGTGTGTATATAAACATGTATATTCAGATGGAATTTGGTAGCACTACACAAAAGACCATGGAGACTGAAGCGGACTGAATCAAACAAAATAATCTTGTTGGTATAAAACCAAATAAATGAGACATTAACATAAAGGTTATAACAATGAAGGCATAGCAAAAATCCAGGAATACAAAAGAACTCCAAAAGGGTACAGACAAGATACTGTAGGAAGCTGCAACCCTTTTAGATTGCTGTGGCAGAAATGCCTGGGAGATGATCTATTTACAGCATGAACTCTTCCTGTGCAAGTGTAGGAAGCTGTGGCTGGTGGCGTGGCAGGGCTTTAGACCTTGAGCCGTGGCCGAGGGTGAGCCTGCTGGGAACATGTGGATGTGGCCTGGGGGACTGAACTGACAAATGAAGGTGCTAAAAGCAGTTGCAGGGCACATCCCCACTTGCTGGTGGAACAGCCCTTCGAAGTAGAACAGGAGGGTGAGGTTTCTCCCCAGAGGATGCACCTGACACAGCTGTGTGCACAGGGCTGGTGTTAGATGCATGATGTGCATGGGTTTGCAATGTATCATTTCATGCCACATCAACCATTCAGGTCTTTTTGTGCCTCTGCACCTAAGCCCGTGTGTGCTGGAAGATGTGCTTGATGGCTGTGTGCTTGGAGGAAGGCTGTGGCAAAGGAGGGTGAGTGTTTTCTCCCAGCTGCAGCAGAGCAGATGCAGGTGCCGTGCAGCAGCACAGGTGTTGCAGCTCTGTGCTCCCTGTGCCTGCCTCTGCTGGGGTCAGTGTCTCTGAGGACATAAAACAGGTTCCCTCGGCTCTTCTCTGCCTGGAGGCTGAACTCCAGGGTTCTCAGGGGGCTGTGAGGAGCAGGAGCAGCCGGTATCACAGACAGGATCACAATCCAGACCCGTGGTTTTTTCAAACATACAGAGGCATCATTTCTCATTTCCTTGCTTTACATGGTCTCTAGATTGTGTGGAAATGAGAGAGTGAAAAGCCTATTGTCTCTTTCATAAGCTCAGATTGGAAGAAACATCCATGACACCCGAACAATAGAACTTCAAAGGAGTGGTTTAACAAATGCCTACTGGGCTGCTCTCCATGGATGCAGGAAGAGAGGGCATAATGAAATTTGTGGGCTTTTTAAATGATGAAAGGTGTGTTTGCAATTGAGCAATGGCCAATTATTTAAAAGATGAAAAGTAGGCATATTAATAAAGTTGAAACTTGAAAAAAAAGACAACAAGGGAATTGAGATTTAAAGAGATTTTGACTTTCTCCATTCAAGAATGTATTGTCGGTTGGTTGGGCTTTGTAAAGTGACATAGGTGCAGTAACAACAGGATCATGATTCTTTTGCTTAATAAGTGGATGCAAGCAAAGCATCTTCAGGTCCTTTTCGTGGATAACAGCACTAAAATTGTGTGTATGATGAATTGAACCTAAAAGCACAGCAATATTTTTTGGCCAATTTAGTTACAGGTGGCTGGGAATAATTTAAAAACCCTATCCCTATGGCACTTACAGCTGATAAGCATTGTGTTAAATTTACATGGACAAATCCTCAGGGATTGTAAGCCATCAGATTTAGATAACAGGTTTATAAGCATGCACAGTGCAGAGTGTCTGCCAGGGTACAATGAACAATGAGTTTGTGAAACCAAATCAGTGCAAACGCTATTGCCTCAAAGGAAGTTTTCTGATTATCTGTTCATCTTAGACTTGTTTTTAACATGAAGAAAAGAAATACCATAATTGAGATTTATTTTTTTTTGAGTCTGGTTTTGTGAAATACAGTGTGAATTTAGGAAACCAGCTCTTGTGGTCTCCTAAGTCTGGCACAGCACAAAGCTGGACCTAATAAAATTAGTTGTATGGGAAATCATCTGGTTATATTGCTGGATTATACCTCTGCCTGTAATGGTTCTTCTGTCACATAAAAATATGTATGCATACACACATACATATACCTATTGCTAGAAGAATATTGATTATAAATATTTATTTGGGTTATGATGGGGAGAGTGCTCCATTCTTAGTGCTGCTCTGAGGAATAAGCAGATCCATTAGGAAGGCACCAGCCAACCTCACCATGTTTGTAGCAGACTAATTAAAATGATAAAATTAATCCTTGTGTAGAAGGTTGGCATATGGGTCTTGGTGGTGTTAACAGCCATGGGAGAAAGAGAATAGCAATAAACTATTTTGACAGAAATCCTCTGCTTTCCTGGCAGGACTCAAGAGCGAAATACATACCTTCATGTTAGATAACAGGCTGAACACTTGAGTCTGTTGGAAAAGTAAATCAATAAATATTTGTAACTCACTGGCAAAGCACTGAATAGCCCTGTGGATATTTTGAGCCTGTTCTTCAGACAAATCGCTCTGAGGAGATGATTGTGCTACAAATGACTTGGGACATTATTTATGTCCAGGTTTTGCCAGGGGCTCCTGGTAGGACCTGGAAAATTATGTTGTGAGAGTTGTCATCTGTTTTTTTTTTTTTCCTGAGAAGCAAATCCGTTTGTCAGTGAACTTTGATCTGTTGTAGGATCAGCCTGCTTGGAGAAGTTATGGTGTTGTAAGTAAAATGTGACTTTATGGCTCCGTTAGTGACTTGTTTTATTCCCATCGTACTGGGAAGCCTTTCCAGTGCATTCCTGGCTGGCTGCAGGAGTAGTGCAGAGAGGAAGAGCGAGGGACTGTGAGGAAGGCTGCTCTTGATGAGCCTTCAGGTCCATTTGGAAGACCAGGCAATCTCAGAAAGCCAGGGAAGAGGGGAAGGGTAGGGTAAACTTGCTACTATCATGGGGTGCTTTACCAGTATCCAATAAAGTTCAGGAGCTTCTGGAGGGGGGTTATTTTCTGTTCGCACCAAAATCTGTCTTTGATAATCTCCAGGTTTAATTGTTTTTGCATGACTTTGTCCAGAGCCCTTTTGAACCCAAGTCTTCATAATGACAAAGCTCTGTGATGAAGTCCTGCAGTATAACCACCTCTTGGGTGAAGAAACTCTCTTTTCTTTGCTCCCAATCTCTGTATGTTCAGACCTCCTGGAGCCATCTCTATGCCAGTGTGTGGGAGAGACACTGGCAGGGAGCCTCCACACAGGCCAGCAAAGCCTGTCAAGGAGAGAGAATTATTCCTGGGAGCAAGTAACTCTAAAGGCATTGAAACTGATTTGCTAGAGGTCTGTTTTCCCTGCTTTACCTTCAACCTGTTAGGATCTAGTTGGAAAGCAATCGCACACTCACTCTTGCTGCCCTTTTGTGGGAATAAGTGCAGCAGCTCAAAGATATTTTTTGTCTCTTTTCAGCTGTGAAAGGTCTTGAGGTAAAGTAGTAATTCAAATTCATCCTCAATAAAGGCAGAGTTTTGTATATTGAAGTCAAGGAAAGCTTTCTTGGGCTTTTCAACAAAACATGGTCTTGAACTCTCTGTCCCCTTAGAGAACAGGATAAGAAAACATCGGTCCAAGGATGAGCTGGACTTTTGATGTAATTTTCTTCATACACTGTGTTGTTACTCCTGGAGTTTACAAAATATATTTTCCAAAGGGTCTTGAGCTGAATAATGTGATGAATAATTCAATGCATAATTTTCAGTATACTTGCCAATGTTTCATTAATATTTTTTCCTGAAGCTCATTTTTAGCTGCAAATATCCACAGGCATAAAGAGAGTAATGTTGACCCCTATAAAAGTGAAATCCAATACAGTCATGCTAAAATTTACCTCCACAGAACCAGTACTTTGAAGGGGTTTTTAAAAATTATTTAAAAACATTTTGCCCAAGTACCATTATATGTGAGAGAATATTTAAATAATGCAGTAGAGAAAAAGAAAAGCAGTGGCCATAAAAAGAGCAATCACCCAGTTGGGGGGATTAAATTTGTATTATTTGCCACTGAACTCAGGAAAAAGAAACAAGAAACCAGTTTGGTTGAAGTGAGAATGGTCTGCCTTGGGGGTCTTGCTATGTCTGAACAAGTGAACTGGTGTGTGATCCCTAACCAGGACAGAGCCAGGGGCTGGTGATGGTGTAACCTGACTGTATTCTGGTGTCTTCAGGTACTTTCCTCATGAGGGATCTGTCCTTTCTACGTAATTTCTGATTCTGCTTTGTGACATTGTTGCAGGAAAATGCCTAATAGAAGTGAGAAGGATTTAATCCAGTGAAATAATCCATTGGCATAGTGGAAGTTTTGCTGGTCAGCTTTGAACCAAGCTGCTTATGAAATGCTGCTCTGAAGCTGGGAGTGGTCAGAAGTCTGTGATGTCAGCCTGTGTACAAGCAAGCTTGATTATTCTACACTTGGAAGGAACCTACAGCTGTTTTTTTTTTTTCTGTTACAATCTTTTAGTCCTTTTTTCATCTATGCAAACAGTTTTGTGAACTTTGAGAATAGTCCTCTGTGCATTAAAATGTACTTGTGGCTGAAATGTTTAATCAAACAGCAGCTTGAATATTTTTAAAGGTCAGAGTTACTGAAGAAAAATGCACACTGCATACACCTTTTTAACTGTTTTTTCTTCCTTTTAAAATTTAAACGGAATCTAAAGGTGTATACAGAATGCTGCCTTTAAAATATACAAAGAGAAATATAATTTTGTCCTACAGGAATTAACAAGCATGATGGTGTTTGCATCTTCCATTTAGAGCTCCTAGATGATTAAGAAGAACAACTGAAAATTGGTAATGATATTTCCTTAGGGAGAGCCCAAGACAATTATTAATTCACATTTTCAGTATTTTCTCCATCACTCTCAGGTTCCAGGAGCATATCTGGGCCCACTGCTTCAGTGGCTTAAATGAAAGATGTGGTCTGGGACTTGCAATTCTGCAGCCAGGGCTGAATGACTCAGCAGCTGCTGCAGTTGAGGGATTGCAGCTCATGAGGCTCAAAGGAAATACTTTGGCTGCTACAGCAATCAAGCATATTAAACATACCATGTTGGACAAGGAAGAATGTTCTGCAGACATGCTTTACTATCTTGGACTTGGACTGTGATGAACCATGTGAGTCCTTTCCAACTCAGGATATTCCATGATATTCTATGATATTCTATTAGGATGATTCTGGTTTTAGTTACACCTGGTCACTTGACTATAGCTAATATCTTGAATCCAACCTTAATGATTCTCTTCTGGTTGGAGGTTAAAATGTTTGGAATATTTACCAAAGTCCTAAGTGACAGCAAGACAGTAGAATTGCATGGAATTTTGCACTGATGCTTTTGGATGTACTGTGTTCTTGTGCATTCAGGATAGAGAATTGCACTCTCAAAAGTAAAAACTGACTCAGTAATAACATCAGAGATGTAAATGTCCTAAATATTGCTGTATTGCTGCTCCAGGTGACAGATACAAAGCCTGAGAGATGACCAGAGAATTAAAAAACTTGAAGGCATTCAGCCTTTCAACACAGAGGTACTGATGGCTGCTTCTCCCTGCTGGAGTCCAGGTCTCCTTAGAGTTTTGGTTCATAGGCTGACCATGGTCATGTAAGAAACAGGGATGGTTATTTATTCTATTCAGTGACTGTTATCTCGTATCTCATTAATTTTAAGACTGACTTCCTCTGTTCATCCATCTTGTGCACATTATATCACAGAGGCTTTTTTTTGTCTTCTTCTTTTTCTACCTTATTTGTTAATATAAGTCAGAGGTGATGGTGTAATTATTTCAGTCAAGGTAATTATTTTAAAGCTTAATTTAATAAAAAAAACTTATTAAATTTTTCAACTGCAGCAGATGAAATTAAAAATCTAATCTTTCCTGCACTCAGGAGGGACAGCATTATTCTAATTTGCATAAGTTTACATTACAATATCAACAACAAAAAAAGGACAAAAATTGCAATTCAATGTAGATTGATATTTGGAAAGCATTAATTTTTTTCTCAGAAGGATGAAGTAGGCCAACTGTAGTGTAGGATAATTCACTCTCCAAGGTTTCTCCAGTTTAGTAGAAACTGCACATCAGAGTTGAGTCCTGCAAAGTGCTGGATGTTTTCTGCTTCTTCTTCACTCCCATTGCAAGAAGTGCTCAGCACCTGATGGATCTTGAATCAAATGGTTTGTAATTAAGGGCTTGGATCTCCATCTCCCAAGTCATTTAGTTATTTGCCTCCTTTTATATTGGTTATCTCTACTTGAAGCAGACACTGTGTTTATGTAATATAACAGAACAAATGCTTAACCCATACCTAAAAGAAGACACAGGTTTTTATATTAGCCCCCAACTGTGCCATCCCATAAGTCTTTTTTTGAACTAATATTACTTTTTGTGTCTATGTCATCAACACCCTTATGCTCTGGATCAAAATAATAAAAAAAAAGCCCCACCTGAAAGCCACACACAGCTGGTACCATACATGGTGGAATTGTAGTTTATTAATTTGACAGATTATCATCTAGGCAAGACTCAGATTTGTAACTAGAAATTCTGCAGTGCAAGCCTCTGTTAACAGCAGAACATCAATATGCACGTCTGTACATGCAGGGTGTTTCAGTAACTGAGGAAAAAGGATGCAAAAGTCATCTGTGAGGATGCCGGTGGAGGCAGCCAGGAGGAAAAATACCATTTGTTTCTGCAGCTGTGAGGTTGCTTAGTCATCAGCACATTTTCATTCTCTGAAAACACAGAAATGGTTGCTTTCAAATCTGAGTGCCTCTCTGACTCTTAAACAAAGCGTTCTGCACAATCTGATGTTATGGATAGTGTATGGATGTATAAAGACTGATGTGATTTGCATGTTTTGGATGTGACTGTGAATGGCAGGACCAGTTAACAGAAATTAACTGCATGTGTTTTTAAATAGAGAGCTGAAACACTGGGAAAGCTTTTGCAAAATACTCATATGCTTTACATGCAAAATTCTTTCTGAAATTTATTGAAATTTTAATGATTTAAAATCATTCCACTGAAAGGAGAATACTGTACAGCAGACTTAGAAACAAAAACCATTTGTCACCATGCTAAAATTCGTTAACTTGATGGAGTGCTTACAATCTGGACAACATCAAATTATCGTAATTAGCATCTCTGGGATGTAATCAGACAGGAAAAACTGAGCCTCTGGTTTGCCAATTTTTCTGCATTTTTATTCATTTCTCCCAGTGGCTGAGACCCTCCAGCCCCTGTCAATGTCCACTGTAGCTGGACCAGCCCCCACCAAATATGATTATGCAAAAACTTAGAGTTACATAAAGTCAAAAAGAATTGTCCAAACTGCTACAATTCTGCACCAAAATATATGAGTGGAGAGCCACAATCTCTTGCTGCTGACACCCCTTGTGTTTGATGGGGCAACAAAATGAGCCATGTGAAATGCCTTTCTCCCCTCCCTTGGGTTCTGCATAATTGCTCTGCTGTTGGCAGTGAAAGGGGGAGGTCATCTGAAAACCAGACCTTGTGGTGTGTGACTGGATTAACAGCTTTCCTTGGGGTAATGTAAAGGAACTGAACCCTGCAGCGCTGGGCACGTGGGGACCTGGACTCTCCTCATGCCCAGTGGCTCAGTACCCAAATCTCAGGGTAATGAATAGACATTTTAAACCCATTCACTGTGAAAACATATGGAGTGAGGTGTCATATTTTGCACAATGCAAAATATTTCAGTTCCAGTTAGCTCCAGATTAAAATTTCTGTGTACTATTAGAGTGTTTCTGAGAGCACATAGCTTTTCTTGGTGACAGGAGGACAGCTTGCCTTTTGCCATGAACATGTATGAGTTAAATGAGGAAGTTATTTCTTGCTTTCTTTTTCAGAGTAGGTTTTGCTGAGCCAAACCATCCTGAACAGCTGAATAGTGCAAACCACATCTGATGTGGCTGAAGCCAAAGCAGTTCCTTTGGGAAGGAAGCATAGAATGTTTTATAAAAATGAGGGCTTTGTGTAGCATTTTATTCATGATTAAGAACTAACTTGGAGAGAAGAGTAAATGGGCTAGTGCTCATGGGGAAAGGGGAATAATGTAATTGCAAAATGTTAGCAGACAATTTGGAGACCTCTATTAAGTCTGTGGCATACCCTCCTTCTCAGGAGATAATGTACACACAGGCCAGAGTCTTGATTAGCCTTGATGACATTTTGCCTGCTTGGCATGGTGCCTGAAGGGGAGCACTGTGAGGGGGTTGGAGATGTGCCTTAACCCCTCATGAGCCATCCCTGTGTGAGCAAGGGGCATGTCCTGCCCCTCAGCACAGCTCATCTGGGCGTGCTGTGCCCATGCACCTCAGCAAGCTGCCAGGCTGTGGGCTGGCCACTCAGCCTGGTGCCTGCCTCCCCAGACACCCCAGGGCAGAGGCAGAGGGAAGCAGAGGTTCACCCTTCACTGGAGGGTGTCGTGGTCACCTCTTTAACACCCACTCTCCAATATCAAAGTTGTGACACAGAGAACTCCTCACCTGAAGTGCACCCAGAACCCACAGACCACATCCCTCAAGCCTCCTCTCATGGAGGAGGAGAAGTAGATAAAGACAGGGGTAAACTGCAGGAAAATGATTTTACTGATCTTTGAAAACATTTCAGTGTTCTTGGAGCTGCATGTTTTGTCAGACTTGCTAAGATCTTTTGCGGAGGAATGGGTAGGCAGTAAGATTAGGGTATTCACAAGGCTCCCAGCAGTTTCTGTCAAAATAAACATTATTTTGTTAACAGAACAAGCTATAATGCCTATGTATTGTATAGAAGCATCACTACATTTTTCTGGCATATGGCAACAGCTTTGGCATTAGAAAAGGGCATAATCATTTAATCACATATGTGTGAGGTATGGTCAATAGGTTTTGTTTTCAAAAAAAGCCTAAGTGATCTTTGGAGCTAGATTTAGTTCTCTAGTAGCTTAGGTATTAGAATGATAGAATGATACAGGGTTGGAAAGGACCTCTAAGATCATCAAGTCCAGCCTTTGACCAAACACCACATTGTCAACTAAGCCATGGCACCAAGTGCCACATCCAATTGTTTCTTGAACACTTCTGGTGACTCCACTACCTCCCTGGGCAGTCCATTCCAATCCTTAACAACCTTTTCTGTGAGTAAATTCCTCCTATTTCCAACCTAAACCTCCCCCGGTGCAGCTTGAAGCTGTCCTCTCATCCCATCACTGGCTGCCTGGGAGAAGAGGCCAACCCTCACCTTGCTACAGCCTCCTTCCAGGCAGTTTTAGAGAGTGATAAAGTCTCCCCTGAGCCTCCTCTTCTCCAGGCTAAACAACCCCAGCTCCCTCAGCTGCTCCTCATATGAATTACTTTCTAGATCCTAAAAAGAAATGTGAAGTTTCTTTGGAAGTCAGTGGCACTTAGGCTCTAAAGCTACTGTCCTGGTTTGAAGG
>VZTR01031103.1:0-10236 GCA_013400775.1 Chaetops frenatus
ATTGCTTGGACCAGAAGCCCTGGATTCCATACCCAGAAGAAATTGCATCTTTCATTTCAAAGATGAAGTTCTAAGCTGACAGGCCCACTGCTGCTTAAGTGTCTAAGAAATATCTGTCCTTTCTTTGACCATTGAAATTGCCTCTGCTGGTGGGAGTGAGTGGGCAGATGAGCTGAGCTCCAGCCATGCCTCCTCAACTTCCAAACAAATTTGTCTGAATAGTCAAAGTGAGGCGAGGGCCATGACTGTTTCACCATAAAGATATCCTGTTCCTGAGCAGCCACGTCTTGCACTGCTTAGGTAGGTGTAATACCAGCTCAGTAATTAGCAACTGCATCCTCAGCAACTGCAGTTGTTTGTTTGATAAAACAGCCCTGAGTCACCAGGATTCTGAACTCTTGTGTCCTGGAGGACATCAGCTCAAACTTATTCAAGGAAATAAACTGATGGCTATAAAGGGAGTTCATAGCAAAGGCATGCAGAGAAGAGCATGAGCAAGGAACTATTTCCCTAAACAAATGATCAAGGCACACACCTGGGAAGCTAAATGGTTGGGGTTCAGTCCCTCCTCCAGTAACTTTGAAAGAACTCTGAGCAAAACCAAGAGAGACTGTCCTGATCAGCCTGTAGCTCAGGCACTAGTTGACTTTCCTTCTCACAGGTAGGCAGAAAGGATCTGAACTCAGATTTCATTCCTTTCATGACAACTGATGTATACACAAAGGACATGGCTACTATTTATCCCACTCTGTGACTTGATTTTATCAGATATGTTCAGAAACAAATCAAAACAAGGTTATAATCTATTGTCATGGTTTATTTTGACAAAAACCTGTCCATGCTGGATAAGTCTCTGTATGCAATCTGGTCCTTTCACCTCAGGGAGGGCAGAAGTTGGAAAGCAGAGATGATAGCAGTGAAGATGATCCAAGACAGCAAACAGTTTCTGTGTGAAAGAAAACCAAATGCGTGAGGAGTCTTCAGGTAGGAAAAAGATAAATGAGTAAGGCTACAAACAATGAATGGTGCTGAAGAGGTGACGAGGTAACGACTATTCACTTCGTCACACCATACAAAACCTACAGGGCACCCACTGAAATTATCAGGTGTCAGATTAGGAGCAGAGAGCACGTATTTTTTCACACAGTGCATAATTATATTGTCACATGCTTCTGTGCAGGCCAAAAATGTTGATAAAGTCAAAAAGTCAGAGAAGTTCAGGGAAGGCTGGTCCACTGGTAAAAATTAATAATATTTGTAACAAAACAGTAGTCTTAATTCAACATCTGACTCAGAAAGCAAGGCAGGAGAGATCACTGTTCACATTCTTTGTTCACGGTTCTTGTGCTTTCTCTGAGCATTACTGCTGCAGTGCCATACTGACATGCAGGCTACTGGGCTAAGTTTTCTGTACAGTGATGTGAAGGTTCTTAGTCTGATGTTAATTCTGTTTTATTTTTTGGCTGAGAAAATCAGGTACATAGCCTGCAGCATAGATATAGGCTAGACAGAGGACACAGAGGACACAGGAACCATCCTAACTCTCTGATGTCACTGTCAGGTAAACTCTAATCCCAACGTTTTGAATACCCATGCCCTTAAGCTCTATCTATAGATGCAAAAACATTATATGAAAAGCATTAACTGAGTTCTATCTCTAAAGTTACCATGATAAAAGTATTTATAGTGAAAAAATGAATACAAGTACTGTATCTCACACAGAACAATGATACTTCACCACTATCTCCTGCTAGGAGTTATTTAACTTTCTACAAGTGTGCAACTGTTCCTATGCTGTTTCCTATGTTGTCCCCAGTATGTCCTTTCTGAAACATGAAGGAGCAAATTAAGAAGCTTGTTTATTCAAGGATAAACACTATCATTCCTTTGCATAACATCCTTGTCTATCTTGGGATGGAATTTGGTCCATTGCCTAGCACTGTACAATACTTTACAACCTAGTCTGGGCTGCTGCCAGAAAACTAATGTTTAAAACCACCTAAGGGAACCTCTCAAACTTATTTGACAATTCTACTAAGATTTCTACTAAGATTTCTACTAAGAGAAAGATAAGAGATAAGCTAGGGTAGGTAACATGGGGACCTGGACTAGTTCTTACAAGAATTCTTTTTCTTCTTCATTAAGGAGCACTAGCTAGTGTTCAAATTGCTGGTTTGATTCTCATGGACACGGTCCCGTCTCAGGCTCTCTACTATGGAACCCTTTAGTGAAAGTCCATGCATAAACATAGCAACCCCTGCTCTTCCAAGCTCTCAGTGATGCTCAGGCACCACTGAAATTTTTACAGAATTTGGACAGAGTACAGTGACCTATGCCAAAGAAATTATTTTCAGTTATAATAAGTTTGAAAAATTAAGAGGAAATAAAGTACATATTTTAAACTTTGGAGCTCCTTGTATAATTTTCCCTAACCTAATGAACTGTAGAAAGGTTTGTGCTCTGACAACATAAGCCCAGGCTGCCTCCTATGGAAAACTGAATTTTGCTTCCAAAACAAAAGCTTCTCAGAAGAAACTGTCTTCTTCTATAGGAATGAGACAATTGCACACCTAAAAATATGTCCTATTCAGCATATCTCAATCAGACACCTGAAAGAGATGTAAAAAGACACTCCAGAAAAATTAAGCAAAATGGAGTTTTAAAGAAAACCATTTCTGACAGGTAAAAATATCATAGTAGACTGCAGATGTACATCACATGTTTGTGATATTTCTGCCCAGCTATATTAAGGAAAGAGTAACAAAGAAATGAAAAATATTACATGTATCCATTTAATTAGACTGAATAATCTCACTTTGAAATAAGCATAAAGCATGGAACAGCATACCCTTTGAAAGTTACTGTGAAAACAGATATTTTTCATCATGATATGCTGGAAAAGAAGATGGGATAGTAAAGGGAAAGCTTGTTCCTTGTTCTTGCAAATATTAGGTCTCATTAGCTGCCTGTTGAAAGTGGCAAAGCTTAGCTTTTCCACAAGTTCTTTTGTTTTATCATTTTTTTGTTTTCACTAATCTGTTTATGCAGACTCTGATGTCACCCAGTGGCCTAATACAAAAACAGTCTGAATTTTGGAAGAATTAAAAAAAAAAGGACCAGGAGGAAGCACATACTCTCTGCAGGGAAAGTGCAGCAGGACACAGCACATGCCTGTCTGCTTTGCCCAGGAACAGGGGCTCATTCCTGGCTGTCATGGGTTTGTTCAAANCGCCTGGCTGCTTTGCCCAGGAGCAGGGGCTCATTCCTGGCAAACTCCCTCACCCGAAGATGGCAGCATGATTCACATGATGAGTATGATGGTAACTTGTTGCTGATTCGAGATTCAAACTGCAATGCAAATTAAAATCTAGTGAACATGCATGCCCCAGGATGTAGGAGTTTCCTACCTCCCAGATCCAAGTGAATGACCTTTCTCAGGGTAACCTCTCATCTGGCAGGAGGCTATTTCCTTGCCTGTTCCCAAAATACATCTGATTATTTGAGGAAATGTAACAGCACCTCTGCATTTGATTAATTCAGAGGACAATACTCATTTATTCATTTACAAATCCTGACCAATTCTGGGTTTAAAATCAGAAAATGAAGATGGTCACAACACAGTGTTACAATTCACATCTGGAATGTGTGTTGCAGCTGCACTTCAGTCTCAAGACAATTATTTCGATCCCAAACACAGTTGTTGTAAATAAATCTAATTAATTAGAATATTTTTCCTCTGCCTTTACAGGAAAAAACTCAGTATTTCAACAGAACCATAACCACCAGAAATAGATTCTTGCTGCTTTTCTGCTCAGTTGTCCTACTTTATAAGAAATGTTCTCCAGTTAAACTTCCATCTATTTCCCACCCTCACAAACTCTGTTTTATCTCAGATTTCTGACACTAAATCACTTTTATCAGAAAGCCTGCATCACTTCTCTGAAGCCCTAGTTTAACGCTAAGGAAATAAAAACTACTACATTCTGGAACACTTCTACACATTATTTTACACCCATTTCTCGTTTTTTCTTCTTTAATGAGTAACACACAGCTTGCAAAAGACTGTATTACAAACACTAAAACAAATTGTGCACGCTTCCCAAATTCCTTGGCTAGAATTCACCTCCACATGAGACAACAAAAATGCTGCAAGTTGATAACACTTACCATTGGACATTTTCACAAGCCAGTAGACTAAACAGCTTCTTGCATTCCTAGGAAACTCTTCTCTCTCTCCTGGCAAACTGAAAAATAGACATTACGAAGATTATACTGCTCAAGTACAGTGATTTCCAGTTAAAAAAAATAGAATTTCCCAATTATTTCAAAATTTCTGAATAATGTCACACACAACTAAAATTTGTTTAAAGTAGGTTAAAAATGCTTTTATTGCAATTTACTGACTTTGGAATGCAACTGCAACATAAAACACCCTGTTGTAGTGTCTTTGTATTAATTAAAAATAAAATTTAAAAAAATAAAATAAAAAGAAAGAAACAGTTTGGTGGCCGAGACTTGAACTCAATCGCACGGTGTGGGTTTCTTCCAGCCGTGGTAATTCCCTAAGCGTGCTCTGCCAGCCAGGAGCCGGGCACCACATGCTATGAGGCCGTGGGGTTTGTCCGAGGGCGCCGGGGCCTGCAGCGGGGCCTGCAGCGGGGCCTGCAGCGGGGCCTGCAGCGGGGCCTGCGGGGGCAGGCGGGAAAGCTGCCCAGCGAGAAAGCTCTGCCCAGAAATCTCCGGGCACTCGCCTGAATTTGCCAAAATCTTAAGCACTTGTGTAAAAATGAACAGGGACTCTCTGGGCAAGTTTAAGGGGCCGGCCAAGGCCAGGCCAGGGCCGCTCCGTCCCCACATTCCCGCCGGGCGCCATCGGGGCAGTGGCGGCTCCTCCGGCTGGCGGCGGGCGCCACCTGGCGGCGGGCGGGGCTGCCCTCAGCGAGGCCCAGGAGTGGTACCGGGTGCGCCCCTCGGTGGAGCCGCCTGGCCCCACCCCCGAACCAGATCACTGGGCAGCACCAATAAAACAGGTAATTTTAAAGAGCTTTAGTGGCCGCGGTCTTCAGTTCCCACTAGGCCTCTAGTTATCTGGAGTCTCTCGGAAAAGGCTTTTCTTTTGATTTCCCCATTTCTGCACTGCTTCCAGAGGGAGCACCTAAAATACACCGGCACGCCCCTCAGGTGCCATACCAGGAGGCCCTGCCATCAGTGGCATTCCTCTGGGCATACTTTCCAAGGCCCTCTCTTTAGCAATGGCTGGCCAGCCTCCCCACACAGCTCTGATGTCCTCTGACCATCACTCAGGGAGTAGTGCCAGCCCTGGCATAATAAAAGAAATCTTGAAGACATTAACTTCAAGTGCATCTTAGCACTGTTAAAAAAAAATAGCTAGGAGATTTCTGCTACAATTATTTCAAGAAACTGCACATACTTCAGCATCACGCATGTTGCCAGTAACTCCCAGTCTGGCATGGCCATTGAGCAGCAAGAACGAGTCCACAATATCTGTTTTTTTGTGTGACAAGTTAATTCTACAATCCATTATTTGCATGGGCAATAAATTTCACAAGGAAGCTCGTCTCTTGGTAACACTGTGAAATATTTCTCCTCACTTTTGCCTTCACCTAAATGATACGGCTCTTGTGAGTCAAGTGCTGATAACATCCCCCTGCCCTGACCCAGGGCAGTACTAGGGCTAATAAACATTTCCGACAAAATTTTTCAAACACAATTGCAACCTCCTTTGCATAGACTATTTTCAGAAGACAAGGCTTCCCTACAAGCTATTTTACAATTCTACTAAGAGCTGTACTCTGAATAACAAACTTGAGTACTAGTGAACATTCTATGGAGATGTCATATGGCTGGGGATAAATTAGGATGTATAAGCCCAGCACGGCGAAGTGGTTACAAAATTAAGACAGTGTTAATGCCTTGGCAATCCTATTTTATACAGCAATCCAGCATTAAGAGTATTTTGTCCATATAATTTTTAAGGTATCTGGCAAAACCATTTTTCTTCAACTTACTTGGTAGAATATACATCATCCAGACTTCGATTATGATCTGAAAATGAGAGGCATTTAATTCAAAGTTTAAATTTCAATAGACTTATGAGACATTTATTTAAATATTGTGAGAAAAATTATTTTCCTATATTAAAATCCAGCTCCATGTATTAAAGACATGAGCTGTCAAGACCTTACTTCAGAAGTCCCATACCTTTGCATTAAATATTAACCCATTGCTTCCTTGTCACTAATTAAAAGGGACTGCCTTGGACACTATGCTGCTGGGCAAGTATAAGAAAGATCAGCAAACTTTGTATGAATGATGAGGTATTGAATATCCTCAGCCTGATCTCATTCATGTTCTTGAATGCAATCCAGTGTGGTCAAGCACAACCTGATGTGCTTTTCTGAATATCTTTTAAGTAAAGCAAATACATATTGTAATCAGCTAAACTTTTTGTTCAAATTCAAAAGAAAAAAAGAAAAGGGTGGGGAAAAGGAGAAAAAAAAAGAAAACAACCAAGCAAGGTTCACATAGGGCAATTTAAAGGGATAATTAGGTAACAGAAATCCTAGTGTTGACATAATAACATTACTTCTAAAACAAATAGAATTACTCTCTCTCTTGCAGGATTAACTGAAAATCACATAGAGCTGTGCAAATAGCAATCCAGTGAATAAGAGAAGGAAAGAGCATTTCTTTCAGAAAGATTCAAACTGGAATATTTTTCTATTTATTTTGTCCACCTAGCTGGTAGTACATACTGATCCTTTTGCATTCTATACCATGCACAGTGCTATTCTACTTCAAAACTGAGCACTTAAAGGGATTAGTGTTTGTTGATTGCTTTCATGAGATAATAGTCTTGTTCTCCTCTATGCTTTTTACCCATAATCTTTTATTTCCAAGGAGAAAATTCTGATTAACCCGATGCTTTGAATAGCAGAATTATTTCCTAGAGTGTGACAATTGTGTAATCATTCAAATAAGCCAGTAAACAAGCTAGTACAAATTAATCCCAAGCATAACAATTCTGACTCAATTGAAATGAAAACAGTCAAGAATCCACAGTACAGAGTTAAATTCCCTTGGGGGCTCAACAAGTGAAACCTCTCAGGCTGGAAATACCTGTTTTGATTTCTTAACTAGATTAATGCATCAGCCTTGCAGAATATGCTGTGTGTTAAAATACAGCAACATAGACCAACAAAACCAGTTCAGAAACAAGCTGAAATTGCTTTAGTGAATAGAAAGTAGAATTAACATTGTGGCTCATATAGGCATCTGGGCTTGGAAATAAATTATGAAAGTCAGATTTCTGATAACTTTTTTTTCAGAGAGGACCCGAACTTTCAACAGTTTAAATTAAAACAGAAAACATGCATGTGACTTTTCAGAGAGACATGGGGGGCCTGTAGAGCACTGAAGTCAGGATAAGCAGTGGTGGTCCATGAAATGACAAAGTTAGAATGTCTTTAATTTAATGAATGGTTAGAAGACCAAGAATGCACCATACACCCTAGAGCACTCCTGCACCTCAGCTGAGATGAAAACTCTAAGGTTGTACCTGAAAAACTGCCCAACATTAACTGCTGCTTTCTTTGAAGAACTCTGAAAAATGGGAAAGGACTTCCAGAATTACTTAAAATAATTATATAAAGCCCAGGGAACCTAATAACAGAACTTCAAACTACTTAATTTGTTGAAGAGGAAGCTCAGAGTTGATTCAATTGAAGTATCTGTGTAGAATACTTCTAATAGTCAAAGGAAAGGAAGATTCTTCAGCTGGAAACTAAGCCAAATAAAATGAGAACAGAAATAGGACTAAATTATTCACAGTGAGCATAATCAACTCCTGGAATTACCTACTCAGGAAACAGGTGTTTGTTCCGTCATTCTTAGTCTATCTGGGGCAGGTATGAGCTTTGCAAAATAGTGTTTGGAAAGAGACATACTGAAACCTGCTGAAAAACATTGCTGCAGCCTATCCAAACATTGAAACTGCCAGCTTGCCCAGATGCAGCAAGAAAAGCTTTTGATTCAGCATGAAGTGCCGGCTGCTGCCTACCATTACTAACATCAGTAGGCTGTGTAGAAGCTATTTCAAACCTACCCGTGGTTTACACAGCAGCTGAGAGTAGTAAGAAGAATGTGTTGTTTAGATCTAAAGGTTCAGTGGTCAGCCACAGGACCAAGCAGGATCACAGGTACTCTAAGCACCAGCCTCAGCAGCCCCTTTGGGCCTCCTCTTTCCCATCACTGGGGGGGGATTTAACCTCCCAACCAGCACGACCCTAATGCCAGACACGTGATGTGACTCTACCTCAGTAACCATACTTGAGTTGCCTGCATGCTTTACCAGGCCCAGGAATCACCCTCTGTCCAGCCCTCTCAATGTAAACCTAAAGTTAAAAAAACCAATTGGCAGTACCTTGCCTCTGAAGGACAAGGACTGCCTTTGTTCTCTAAATTCAAATGATTTCACTACATTCAGCAGAAACGAGAAAATATTGTCTTCTACAGATGAATNGTGGAAGCTGCTCTGGCATCCAGGCACTCCCGCAAAGAGACACACAGACACACAGACACATACACACAGACACACACTACAGACACACACACACAGAGAAACATACGCACACACACACAGACCCACACACCCCCACACACATAAACACACACACACACCCCAAATAGCTCTTAGGATAGCCGACGACAAGGAACAGGAAGGTTTCTTCGTTTGCAGTTCCACAGGGTTTATTGTAGCCGCATGCAAAGGGGTCCGGAGATGAAGAACAAGAAACTGGGAGGGTCTAGGGATTTTTATACAGGAAAGGTTAGGGTCGAGAGAGCATTGAGGTCCAATGAACTGAGGGCTCAGAGGCAGTGCAAAGGCGCAACCATCAGCCAATGGGAGGAAAGGGAAGGAGTGGCCAGGGAGCAGGGGTCAATGAGGAATTGAGGAAGGGAGAAGCTTCTAGGGTATAGCCATGTAGGGAGAAAAAGGGGCAGGGAAACAACAAACCTATTGGAGAGGGAAAACTGGGGTATATTTGCATATTCTCGCAAGATCTCATGGGAGAGGCTCTCTGTCTCACCACAACCAGGGGGTTAGGCTCTTGCCCTAGGGGCTGCCTCTCCAAGGGATTACCTCTGTTCTAGGTTCTGTAAGCCCACTGGCCTCCCCAGGAGAGGACATCCTGTGAACATCTGATTGGACAAAGAGGCAACGTGTAAAAAGGAGACATGGGGAAAAGGGTTGTTTTGAATATGTGGTGTTGTGATGTTTGAGAGATATTGCTGTTGAGAGTTCCATGATGAGATAGAAAACATCCATGGCTGCAGTAGTGGACAGGTCTGTTAGCACTCTGCCTGCACGTGAGTGACCGACACAGGAGTCATCACCATCAGGGTGCAAAAGCAGGAACCTGGACAGAAAAGACCAGGAGCACCAAAGACCTTCTGAAGGAACTTCCTGCCAGGCCTGAAGGAAGTAAAAGGCTGTTTAAATATCTCTCCTGAGCTCAGAAAGCACAGAGGGTGCTTAAAATGTTCTGGTGAGGCTGTGAATAATTCTTGGAATTACACAGATTCACTCAGAACTGAACAACAGTGTCAGCAAAGCTGTGGGACTCAGCTGAACCAGCTCAGAGTCACAGAACAGTACTTACCTGGGAAACAAGCACAGCTCCGTGACTGTAAAATATGAGTTGGTTATGTTCTATAAAATTTTCTAATAGAAATTTCTGTGCAAAGGAGATATTTGACAAGGAAAATTCAACAAAACTATTAACATTTGGTGAGACTATAAATATGATTACGTGTATGAGATCACATTAATTAAATATTAATTTAATTATATAAGGCTCTATTGTTTGTATATTCTGCATAAAATAATCTTCTTTGCAGAGAGCAGGGAACCTAAGTCCTTGTTAACCAGAGGTTACAATGGAATCAATTACTAGAAGCTTCTAAAAAGGAGCACTGCATTTACAATTCTCCTGTGTAAATTCAATGACAGTCCATCTCTCTTGACCTGTAGTTTTGTTTTGTGATAGATGCAGTCTTTTACATCACTTATTTCTGAAACTAATTTTTAAAATCCTCTTTTAGATATTTGTCTTGGTTTGAAAGACAGGTGTCTGCAAAGGAAGGCAGGAACCTCCCTTGGAATGGAAAATATGACCCCCTTCCCTCCAAATTATTATAACTTTGAAATTAAGG
>VZTR01031103.1:11588-32959 GCA_013400775.1 Chaetops frenatus
TTGTTAACCAGAGGTTACAATGGAATCAATTACTAGAAGCTTCTAAAAAGGAGCACTGCATTTACAATTCTCCTGTGTAAATTCAATGACAGTCCATCTCTCTTGACCTGTAGTTTTGTTTTGTGATAGATGCAGTCTTTTACATCACTTATTTCTGAAACTAATTTTTAAAATCCTCTTTTAGATATTTGTCTTGGTTTGAAAGACAGGTGTCTGCAAAGGAAGGCAGGAACCTCCCTTGGAATGGAAAATATGACCCCCTTCCCTCCAAATTATTATAACTTTGAAATTAAGGGGCTTTCATGCAAAGATATGGGGAAAAAATAACAGTTCTTTACTAGTATGTATGTATAACAAGGCAAACAAACAACAACAACAGCAGCAGCAACAACGAACAAAACCAGAAACCCAGTAACAGCCTTCTCTTGGCTGTCAGGCACCTTCCCCTCAGAGTGCATATAAGAGATTTCCTCAACATGGAGATGTTCACATTGAGATACTTCTCCAGGATTGAGAAAAATTGGGAAATTCTGTGTTGGTGAGTGACAATGACTCTTAATCTATAGTGTTTCTTTGCTAGCTGTAACACAGGTACCTTTATTATCGTGCACTGTATTTTTATCTACTAGTAGTTCTTTTTGTGTTATCCTGTGTAGTAAATAGTTGTAAGTCTTATGTCTGTTTTCCTTGGTCTCCTCAATAAATAATTCATGTTGTCGTAGGCCTGGTCTGTCATTATTAAGAACTTGGGAGCGAGAGTGGGTTTTGGGGTGCTGGCTGCCTCAGTAAAGCTGCTTTCTACTGCCAGAAACCTGTCAAAGGCAGGGACTTGTCTAAGCTCTCCCCTCTCACTTTGTAACATACATACAACATGATTTTACCTCTTTGTGAAGATCTCACTGTGATTTCAACTTTTCCTTGGCATAAGCCTCCAACTTGACTCAGCAAAATAAGTTAGAATATATATTTATTTTGTATTTAATCTATTAAATTTAAAGGCCTAAACATTGCCAACAGAAGCAGCTAAAGATAGTGGAAAGAGATCTGCAAATTTAGTCTGACTGAGGTCAGTGGCAGTGGCCTTGATCTGCAGCTGAATTAGTCCAGGTGCTGACTGTGCTTTGAGCTCTGCCTCAGGCATTCCCTGCTCTGGACAAGTTGCCTATGTCCTCCACAGCCTCCCCACCCCTGGGAGCTTCTGTCACTAGATATCTGTGGGTGGTCACCTGGAGTCACCAGGAGGGCTATCAGAAGAGAAGTTCCAGACCTCTGGAAGGGATTTCTGTACTTGAGAGGCAGGCTGCAGGCTCACTGCTGTCATGTAATCCAGATGTGCGTTTCCTTAGCCTGAATCTACCAGATGTGTGCTGATGTGAAGAAGTAGGGTTACACACCTCAGTACAAAGGGAAGTTCTATTAAGCTACTGTTTTCATGTCTTATGAGATGTCTAATAAGCTTACTTGAACAATTTTAACAAAAAGGGGTTTCCAAATTCCCAGCTAATCTGTCTCAAACGGTGACCAATAGCAAAAATGGTGAGGCCTGGGTAAATCGTTTTGCACAAATAGCTGATACATTGTTAATTTAAGCCTTGAAATTTACAAGTTATTTCAGCTAGGTTGTTAAATAATTACAAGGAAATTTCTTTGGAGGGCAGCTATTTTGTATAATAAGGGAATATATGCCTGGATTTTATTTTTCTGAATGTAAAAATTTTCTGGGTGGGGCAAACTGAGCCAAGAACAAGACAATCCAAAGATATGCTAAGTCCCTTAGGAACACCAGCATAAAAACATGCTGCTGAAATGAACTGAGAGATATCTCTTCTTAGTGGATATTATCAGTATTTCATAAAGTGTTCTAAAATCCAGTATGTTTTTTGAACAATTTCTTAGTTTCTTGCAGAAAAATCCCCACCACATTCTGCTGTAAACCACATAAGTAAATAAATAAAAATTTTTCAGTAATGTAATCATCCTGTCTTTGCAGTGATACATTAACCTGTTGTTATCAGATAAAGATTGTTTTTTCTCCTGACTAATCAGATGGAGGGATTAAAACCTGCATACACAAGTGAAACACGAAACAGCCAGGGGGACAGAAGACAATTTGACAGGACAGATGGGCTGGAAGACAGTGACATGCAGTGTCTTACCATGACTGGAAAGAAGAGTCTGTCATGCATGTGGATTGGCAGAAATATATCAACAATGGCACTTTGGCAGCCTGGAGGATCTGCTCTTCTTGCCTCCAGCTTTCTAGGACACAGGTTTTTCAGGAGGTTTTGTATGAGGGCACAGTAAGGTGACACAGATCATGAACTTCACAATGAACTGTCACAACTTGGAGTAGTTTTGATATATCCCATCTACAGAAGTGCTCTGAACGTGGCCTTAGGTGTAAGCAACTGCTGCATCAAATTAATGACTGTCTACCCCAACATCTAACCATTTAAAGCTGTGATAGGCACCTATTTAAATGCACTTGCTGAAACCATTGCCTCTACTTATCTCCCCCATCAGAGTAATGCCCAGTGGTACCTTTTCTCCTCTGCATGGTTTGTGGTGCTCAGTGCTTGATTTTCTGTGCCCCTGGAAAACCAACAGCAGCTGTGCAAGTGACATATAGATTCAAAGACACTACAGGCAGTTTCTGAATCACAGAGGATCAATATTAATTACATTTCATCACTTTGACGCTGTACTGGAAGAAAAGAAAAGCTAAAAATAACTTTATTTTCCCTGTTAATCCTCTTCCTCCTTTTCAGTCTTCTCATTCCATTTCCCTTCCTTAAACTCCAGTTGCATACAGAGGACTAGCTCAGAGGCATCCCAAACCATGTTAGAAAGAAGAATTTGCTTTACATGGTTTTCGAAAGTCTTTGATCCTTGACTAATCTGAGTGGGAGTTGACCTCCCCACATCCTGGAGCAGCGCAAAAACTCCCAGGAACTGCCTAATTACTTGCTGTATATCTGAACTGTCAGGTTTTTCCGTCATGCTCTTTTGTCTCTCCCCACTCTGACAAGCCTTTTTTTCATTAAGCTTTGTCCTTTCTTACATTGATCTCAAGAGATGCTTTTTTCCTTTTGTCCTTTCAATATTTTTTCTTTATTTATTTCTTCAGCTTGACCTTCTTTCTCTCATTCAAGATGATTTTTATTAAACATACATGGTAATTCACTGCAAGTTGCAGAAATCTAATGTATAGTACCAGAAGTCCTTCACCATTTCTCTGAGGTTTCTCATGCTTTCAGTCTGAAGAACTGCTTCCAAAGCCATAAAGATATGCTTTGGATGTTAGTTTTTCATTTTTTTTTCATTTCTTCTGAACTCTTCTTCATACAAAGTTCCTTCATCCCATGCATCTCCAATTTAATCTTTAAATATTGCCTCTTTTTGAGTTCTCAGACCTTTTAAGGATGTGAGCTGCATTTTAAGTTAGCACTTTTCACCTTCCAGTTCCTAAATCATAATTTCCCACGATGATCACTACTTCTTTACACAGTAAAGTATTTTCAGAGACATAATCTAGCATTTTCATTACTCTTGCACAAGAAGTAATTTTCTTTAACACTATTACTCATACTCTGTTTTCTAGGTCTTCATCTCCCTTTTCACTGATCTGTTCCTTATTCTTCCTTTGTGGTTCTATTTAATCATCATGTGCACTGTGTCCAACTGCCGGCTTCTTTTCCCCCAGCTATTTCATTTCTGCTATTTCTGCTGCATCTCTCCCTGAAGGTACCACTCCTTCTACATTAAAAGTGGCAGTCTCTTTTAGCGACTTAATTAAACTGGAATATTTTTGCCAACAGCACTTATGGTTTCTGAGAGGGGACATCTTGCATTGCATGCAAGTGATAGCTTGCTAGAAAAGCTTCATTAAAAATAAGAGAAAACTAAGCCACAAGTCTGACTCTTCTCCCTGTCTCAGCAACATGAATTGCAGTTGAGTTATTCCCAGTTTGTGTGCAGAGAAGAGAGGAGGCTATGGCCCTTGATGTGCCAGTAGAACCTGTAGATCACCCACACACATATTAGGACATAGCTTTTGAGTACTGTAGTTGTAAGTAGTATGAATTTCCAAATAATTGAGGAAACTCTAGATCCCTGTTCCTCTCCCTCCTCTTTCCTATTAGTACTCATTAACAAATGCATCCGGTCATGAGTACAGGAGTGGTTTCCCAGCCCTTCTACTAAGATGGTGGCCACATTCATGTGTGATTTAGCAATCAGGAGTCCCTCTTTTTGTTAGAAATATTTCCCTGCTTTCACAGAATAGCTCTTCTGCCCAGGATGAATTTTGGTTCTTCATCAGTTTTCACTTACTTTCTTTTAATATACAAAAATCTTTTTTGATGAAAGGCAACATCCTGGACAGTGTGGTATGACTTGTCAGAAGTAAATTAGTTTGCAATCAGATTGGGACTGTGTAGCTGCAGGGATTTTTGTAGTCAGCAAAGTGACTAGACTAAATCTAGTGAAAGCTGGGAATAACTAATATTACATTGGCTACAGTGTGATGAAGCAAGGGGAGTTGTGGGCTACAGCTCTAGAACAGATTAACAGACTGTCATTCCCCTCTCATCATGAGCTGGTGTAACTGTGTGCTGCTACTGTCATCACTATTTGCCTCCCACATCAGTAGATTTGATTCTGTGTCTCACAGCACAGCTGATTTCTAGAACATTAGTTCATGTGCTTATGAGTGTTCACATAAGCATATAAGTACCTTCATGAACATTATCACAACTTGAGATCCATTAAAGTTTAAAGCATGCACAAGATTAAGAACTACAGCACCTGAAAATAATAGATGTCTCCTGAATTAGGGCCAGAGTCCTGAAATACATTTGGTGTAACATAGCAAGGTGTTAGTTTAATGGTCTTTGGTTATCACCTCTCAAAATGTTATGGAAGTATCAGATAAACTGACATTTGAGGTATAGAAATGCAAAGCTTTTAAAAATGTGTAAAACTGCTTTTTTCCCAAATTACTGTAGCTCTTCTTTTTCATATTACATTTTAGCCCCATAATCATTTGTTTAAGTTTTCTATTTTTATTATAGAAAAACATGGTGTATTTTGAATTAGTATACAAAACAGTGGAAATCTACAAGGAATATGTAAAATGCAAATTACAATGTTAAATACCAATAATTCAAGGAAGAAACTAAAACCAAAGTTAATTTTAAGGCTGCATCTTTCTCTTACAAGTTTCTTAAAACTGAGTTAGTTCTTCTCCACTCCACTAAAAATAACTGATGACATGGCAAGTCTCCATATTTAGTGATTTATATTTTAGAATACTCTCCAGATAGCAACCTTGGCCCAGCTGTGAGCCAGACAAATCTCTGTGTTTCCTTTCTTTCATTCAGCCTTTTAAAAATGCTTTGCTTTTAAGTTTTTAGCCTAGAGCTGTAAAAAGGCAACTTGAGACAACAGAGATCTCAGGTTATGATGTGATTCATAGGAGACATACCAAACTTTAAAAGCACTTTCAGTCTGGAGCTTTAACAGCTTCAATTAAAAACTGTGTTTCAGCCCAAATAAATGGATCATCCTCAAAGACAATTGTATTCTAAAGCTGGAGAAGCAACTTTTTCTAGAGCATGTGCCAAGCTGCATTTTCTTTCTCAATTTAGAGGTTAAGGGCAGCTCTGGTAGAAGATCGATGGGAGCAGAGGGATGCTACCTCACAGAAAGGTGACACCAATCAACCAATTGGCAGTACCTTGCCTCTGAAGGACAGGGACTGCCTTTGTTCTCTTAATTCAAATTATTTCACTGGATTCAGAAGAAACTAGAAACTATTGTCTTCCACAGATGAATTTTCAAATTGCAGAATTTCCCAGCACTGTCC
The DNA here is from genome assembly GCA_013400775.1 of Chaetops frenatus. Taxonomy (NCBI): domain Eukaryota; kingdom Metazoa; phylum Chordata; class Aves; order Passeriformes; family Picathartidae; genus Chaetops; species Chaetops frenatus. The sequence goes on from VZTR01031103.1 coordinate 17,455, forward strand.
CAAATTGCCCTGTGGGCCATTTAGAATAGGTTCCTGTGTCACAAGTTTTTGACTGTCGGCCTTTGATATTTTTTTGTGTGCATAAACGATATGACAGAATTTAACTTTTTTTCTTGATTTCAAATGCCAAACACTGTGAAGGATAGTAATGGAGGGTTTATCCTTTTTTTGATTCTGTTGTATGTGCTATATGTCCCTTTCACCCCTAGCAGCAGAGGAAACAAAGTCAAACTCACAACAATACCAATTCAGCGCTGAGCAATGGACTGTATCCTATGTCCAGGCTTTTAGTGGTCTCCAGCAATAGGGACTTGTAACAACTGCTGATGATTTTTTTATTGGAGAGTGAAGGCAAAAAAGGAAAACAAGACAAGCTGCTGAAAGGATGATCATCATCTCTTCTCCACAGTTTATTCTCGGGCATTGATTACCCTTTTCACAATGCTTGCACCAGAAATCCATGACCAATATGCAACATACTTGTGATGAAATTTATAATGACACAGTGCAGCTGAGAAGGTGTTAGGACTCAGAATGAATTTTTCCTACACAAGGACATGCCAGATTGAACTAAATATGCATCAAGTTAAGTGCTGCAAGGGAATTGTCTTTCTTCTGAAATCTTTTATTCTTTGTTGGAATTACTCTTCATATCGCCAAGGCAAACTTCATAGATTGCTTTTCCATCCCCACTGTTCCTGGAGTTGTAGGCTCTTTGACTGTCTCATCCCTAACCCTAGGTTTAACCCTAACCCCAGCCCTAGTGTTAGTCCTAACCCAATCCTATGAGTTTTCCCAGTCAGAAAGGTGTAGGAGCAGCAAGGTTGGGGCCCTGCTAGAATGGCCTTGGCATGCCATTTCTAGCCCTAGTGTTCCTGGAGCTGTAGGCTCTTTGACTCACTTAACCCTAACCTTAACCCTAACCCTACCCCTAAACCAAAGCCTAAGCCTGAAGTCCCTGTCCACATTGGTGTCCAAGTTTAGAAAAAAGTAAGAGCAACAAGGTTGGAGACCTGCTGGGATGGCCTTGGCATGCCTTTTCCAGCCCTGGTGTTTCTGGAGGTGTAGGTTCTTTGACTCAGTCTTAACCCTAAACCTAAGCCTAACCGTAGCCTTATCTTTAGCCCTAACACAGAACAAAAACTATATGTTTACTTGCTGCTCCAACATCTTTCTGATATAGAAAACTCATAGGATTGATTGGGTAAGGGCTAGAGCTACAGCTGGGACTAGCACTAGGGCTGGGGTTAGGGTTACTACTAGGGGTGAGAGAGCCAAAGAGCCTACAGTTCCAGGAACACTTGGGCTGGAAAAGGCATACCAAAGTGATCCCAGCAAAGCCCTGTGTGAGCACAAGAACTAAAGTTACATTTCGTAAGGCATATAAGCAACTGCTGACATTGGTGAACACCTTTCCTCTTTCTGGCTGATACTGGATTTGTCTGTTTGCTGTGTGAATTGCCTGGAACAGTGTGTAGCTTCTGGTGAGCAACAACAAAAGAGCCAGGATCCAAGTTGTGCTGGAGCCTGTTTGCTTACCTATAGTGATAACTAAGGCTGTAAAAATTGCCTTCTTATTATGACTGAGATGAGAGTGGGACAGCTGCTATTTTAACAGGTCACCAAACACGTGCAGAGGCATGGAGTATTTTTTACTTCCTGAAGCCACCTGTCCCATACTTTGCCAAGCTATCTGCCAGAAAAGAGAAACAGCAGTGCTTTCCCTTGGTCTGTTTTTGTACAACATTTATTTGTAATAAAAAAAATCTATTTCTATTTCATAAAAACAGATTTATCTCTAGTTTCCTTTCCTGCTTTGATGGAAATATAGGGCAGGAGAAAAAGGAATAACCCATCACTTTTCTTCAGTTACTAGTTGCAGTTTCTGAGAATTTAGCAGCCCATGTGAAAAGGCTTTAAATCATGGAAAGCTATTTCCTGTGTGCCTTTGCATTACCTCAGAGAATTCACCATAATGACTTCTGGTCACAGCATTTCCTGATTGCAGGATTGCAAATTACTCCTGTACAAGAGAGTGCAAAAATACAGTGTTTGTATTTGGATTGCCCAGGAAAGCTGCACCTGCAGGGAGAGGCATGGGGCATGTGATTGCTTTCTGGAACAGTAGAGCTATTAGCTTTGTGGCAAAGGCCTAGAGCTGGAAAGATTGTGTTCATTGTGTTGGGAGAATTGCTGAAGCCTGCCATGTGTGTGGAACATTTGTCTGCTTTCCTCTCTGTGATTACAGTCATTTCATTAAAAAAAGCAGGAGAGCTACATTTATGATGTAAGCATTTTCATCTGTGGCCTTTTCCTTTAAAGCATCACCTGTCATATTCCTTAAGCTAAGGGCCATCACCTTAACCAAAAGGTCAAATGAAACTGATATTTCTGTCTAAGCTACACTTTTATCAATTTGTACCTCAGAAAGCAAGTGTGAACCCTGGTTAAGCTTTTGTTATTGATGTTATTTTTGTTTGTTTGTTGAACAAATTTTGCCTAACTATTATTAGTACAGGTTGAGTTATAATTACTGAAGGTTTCATTAATGGAAGCAGATCACTGAGCCCATTCTCATTAATTCTTTTCCTCATACCCTCTTAACAACGAATCTTTCAGGCTGTTCAAGTATACATACTATCCATAGCTTGCACTACAGAGGGGAAATTCCCTGCTAGGCAGATCCTTAGAGTTATACAGACTGGATCTATCAACAGAATGGTGAAAAGTAGCCATAAGGGAAGAAAGAGATCATGCAGAATTGAGTTGGTCAAACCTCTGCATCCTAGGTAAGCTAATGAGAGAGAATGCATGATCAACACAGCAGTGGGGACTAATGCAAGCCAACCTAGCTGCGTTATGTTTATTTTTGTCTTCTCTCATATGTGGGACTGGGGGAAATATCTGTAAGGCATGTTTTGGTCTAGGACAGAGGAAAGCAAGCAAGAAGGGAAGAAAGCAAGAAAGCAAGCAAACAAGGAAGGAAGGAAGAAAGGAAATGTTCACACTACTGGTGGGTGTGAATATCTAGGAAAGGAATGTCCAGGAATAATTAAGGTAAGTTGTTCTCCCTCTTAAAGCAGAACTGCTGACAACTATGTACGCATGACTATAGAAAGAAATAACTGGAAATAGGTACTCTTGAAGGAGAATACAGCCTTCTCATCTTTAATTTTTAACAAAAATATGTTNGAAGTCCCTGTCCACATTGGTGTCCAAGTTTAGAAAAAAGTAAGAGCAACAAGGTTGGAGACCTGCTGGGATGGCCTTGGCATGCCTTTTCCAGCCCTGGTGTTTCTGGAGGTGTAGGTTCTTTGACTCAGTCTTAACCCTAAACCTAAGCCTAACCCTAGCCTTATCCCTAGCCCTAACACAGAACAAAAACTATATGTTTACTTGCTGCTCCAACATCTTTCTGATATAGAAAACTCATAGGATTGATTGGGTAAGGGCTAGAGCTACAGCTGGGACTAGCACTAGGGCTGGGGTTAGGGTTACTACTAGGGGTGAGAGAGCCAAAGAGCCTACAGTTCCAGGAACACTTGGGCTGGAAAAGGCATACCAAAGTGATCCCAGCAAAGCCCTGTGTGAGCACAAGAACTAAAGTTACATTTCGTAAGGCATATAAGCAACTGCTGACATTGGTGAACACCTTTCCTCTTTCTGGCTGATACTGGATGTGTCTGTTTGCTGTGTGAGTTGCCTGGAACAGTGTGTGGCTTCTGGTAAGCAAGAAAAAAAGAGCCAGGATCCAAGTTGTGCTGGAGCCTGTTTGCTTACCTATAGTGATAACTAAGGCTGTAAAAATTGCCTTCTTATTATGACTGAGATGAGAGTGGGACAGCTGCTATTTTAACAGGTCAGCAAACACGTGCAGAGGCATGGAGTATTTTTTACTTCCTGAAGCCACCTGTCCCATACTTTGCCAAGCTATCTGCCAGAAAAGAGAAACAGCAGTGCTTTCCCTTGNTTGCTTTCCGGAACAGTAGAGCTATTAGCTTTGTGGCAAAGGCCTAGAGCTGGAAAGATTGTGTTCATTGTGTTGGGAGAATTGCTGAAGCCTGCCATGTGTGTGGAACATTTGTCTGCTTTCCTCTCTGTGATTACAGTCATTTCATTAAAAAAAGCAGGAGAGCTACATTTATGATGTAAGCATTTTCATCTGTGGCCTTTTCCTTTAAAGCATCACCTGTCATATTCCTTAAGCTAAGGGCCATCACCTTAACCAAAAGGTCAAATGAAACTGATATTTCTGTCTAAGCTACACTTTTATCAATTTGTACCTCAGAAAGCAAGTGTGAACCCTGGTTAAGCTTTTGTTATTGATGTTATTTTTGTTTGTTTGTTGAACAAATTTTGCCTAACTATTATTAGTACAGGTTGAGTTATAATTACTGAAGGTTTCATTAATGGAAGCAGATCACTGAGCCCATTCTCATTAATTCTTTTCCTCATACCCTCTTAACAACGAATCTTTCAGGCTGTTCAAGTATACATACTATCCATAGCTTGCACTACAGAGGGGAAATTCCCTGCTAGGCAGATCCTTAGAGTTATACAGACTGGATCTATCAACAGAATGGTGAAAAGTAGCCATAAGGGAAGAAAGAGATCATGCAGAATTGAGTAGGTCAAACCTCTGCATCCTAGGTAAGCTAATGAGAGAGAATGCATGATCAACACAGCAGTGGGGACTAATGCAAGCCAACCTAGCTGCGTTATGTTTATTTTTGTCTTCTCTCATATGTGGGACTTGGGGAAATATCTGTAAGGCATGTTTTGGTCTAAGACAGAGGAAAGCAAGCAAGAAGGGAAGAAAGCAAGAAAGCAAGCAAACAAGGAAGGAAGGAAGAAAGGAAATGTTCACACTACAGGTGGGTGTGAATATCTAGGAAAGGAATGTCCAGGAATAATTAAGGTAAGTTGTTCTCCCTCTTAAAGCAGAACTGCTGACAACTATGTACGCATGACTATAGAAAGAAATAACTGGAAATAGGTACTCTTGAAGGAGAATACAGCCTTCTCATCTTTAATTTTTAACAAAAATATGTTTCCTGGTCTGAACAGATTTTCACATAGCTGTGAAGATCTGAGCTCTGGTATAATTAAGTTTTGTAGTGCAGTTTGAGGCACAATGAGTCACTGGACAGTGAGATTGAGATAGAGGACTATGCCTTCACAGAGAACTTGTGCTGTTTAACATCTATATGTCACAATTTAATTTTTCCTCCTCTTTACTATTTGGTCTTTTGCTGGTGTGATTTGCAATAGGAACATCACAGCACTGGTAAGGAATCTCACAGGTCAAGTCCAGGCTCCCATTGTCATCAAATATTGTTAGAATGATCATCATTCTTCCCACACTTTGCAGTATGAATGACTTGATGGTGTCCAGTCTTAACAAATGGTTATTATTTGTGGAGTGAGGGTCCTGCCAGTTTGAAATGGGTCTGGAATTGTCAACTGGATATGAAGGAAAAGGAGAAGCCAGCTGAATTAAACTAGAAAGACCTAAATGTGCAGCTGTTGCAGTGTGAGAAAACCACTTATCTAGGAGACAAAATAGTTCAAAAGGTTGGATGCTTGCAAAATATTTACTGCTCCACCTGCATAAGGAGTGTGGGAGCTTCTAATAGCTAATGACATAATTTATTGATTTTCTGAGACTAAAGGAGCTACTCCATAGCTAGCAACTTCTGTAAGTCAGCATACAAAATAGTGCTGAGATTGAATGACTTTGCAGGATCACTTGTCCAGTAAACCACCAGTGATTGCAAAGCTCTTCTGCTGCCATAACAGAATCAAATAGAAAGTACATTTTTCCAGTATGCAGCTAGATTCATTTCGATGGGACATCACAAGTTTAGCAATTCATCACACCAAAGCAAGGGGCAGAAACTGCAGCAGGAATAACATGGGCTCTTTTGAATGGCACAGATGGTACAGAACCAGAGTCTGAGCACAATGGTGTGTCCTGGGGGAGATATCAACAACATTCACAGTACTGAGATCTCACTAGGTTCAAAACCCAGAAGCCTCTATTTGTATAAAGACAAACACTACCATTCCACTGAGCTCCTGGTAACATGCTTGTTATCTAAATTGGAGTAAAAAATTATCTACCACAGGTGCTTTAAATGTTGCTAATCCTCATTTCAAAATATATGTTAGTGTAGGATACACGAACATAGGCAAGTCCAGACACTGATTTGTACCTCAAAATACATTAATAATTGCTGAGTCATGGCAGAGAGATCTGGTAAAGCTGGCAGGTAGGTGCAGCAGCATCACACAAAAAAAAACAAGATACAGATCAGGCAGAAGGAGTAAATGTACACTCTGTAAGGGCATTCACTAAGTTCAGGAGACCAACTGTAAAGGACTTGAGTTTTACAATACATAACAAAATCACTTTCAAATAATGCTTGATTCAATGTTTGCTGCATCTATATTTCAAGGCAGAAAAGTTGTGAAAATCAGTAAAAGAAGAAAAGTTACAGAAAACCTGGTGCTTCTAAAGCCCCTACTGGGAAAAGCATGCTACAGAGCTTTCTAGAATTAGCTAAAATTGATACAATATTTGCTAAACCTTTATGTTATGAAATGGAGGGATAAAAATGGAGAGAGAAATGGTTTCAATTGCTATGCTTCTAATCATTCCAAAGTTTTAAAGAAAATATAAGGTCTATCCCTAAGCAAAAATTGTTGAAACTACTGGACAATGTAGTTGGCTGATGTCTTTCAGATGGAAACTGGAATACATTGGGACAGATGAAACCAAAAATTATATTTGAAAAAGAGGCTTCTTGCAAACTCATCCAGTGTTCCATACTACTGCAAAAAAGAGGCAGACCACTAGATACAGAAGTCTAACTGAGTAAGATGAAACATGTTTGTTACTGTGGTAGTAATAAAAGCTGGGCTCACCCATGTCTGCAATTATTTCAAGAACACCTGTAACATGGCATTAAAATCACCATCTGTAAGTTCCAATTAAGGATATATTTGCCTTATTTCTCAAGGTATACTCAGTCTGCTTCCACATCAAATGGAGACTGGAAGAAGATAAGAAGTAGTGTTAAGAAACATTAGCTTACCAAGGTATTTTGTTGTAAAACAGGCAGATGTTTAGAACAGATGTGTTGCATTTGCCAGTAAAGAATCCTTTCATTGGTTCCCTTTAGTGTGACAGAAACACTAACTTGGTATGCATGAAAAATTTATATTGAAAAGCCCCCAAATGCACTCCGGGAATGTAAAAGGTTTTGCCACAGGTCACCATCCTGTCACTTAAATGTTCACACAAATAAGACGATGGACATGGCCTTTGATTTTGAAAGCCCAGTTATGCTATTCATGTCTGAGAGTCTGTCAATAAAAAATCTCAACCTATTTATTATTTTACTACTTGAAGCAGGAGGTAACAGTAAACATGCAGCAGATAGGACAGTCTCTGTGTTTTGCTACAGGATGAGTAAAACCCCAAGGAAATTGGAAGTAATTACTTCTTTTTTAAACAACACACTTTAGTACAAAAAAGATTAGTTTGTAACTCCCTGGTAGCCATAAAGAACAGTCATATAGTATTTTTATAAAATACTCAACTCCAGAGGAGGAGCTGTTACAGTTTCTGCTTGGCCTTCTCCTCAGAGTCGTACAGACAAGAGGTGAGCCTATTTTACCACAGGAGACAGAAAGAGCTCAGAGAACTTAATCTCAATGCTGCCACAGCCACACTTGATGTCTATAAATACACTGCGGGAAAGAGAGACACCAAAGAAAGGCCAGAGATTAGCACTGGCATAATCATAAATATACATTGGTAGTCTACAACCTAATATAAACTTTCTGATAAGGCCAGTGAAAATGAATTACTTATTAACTGGCACACAGTAAGGTTGTGATGGTGAATGTAACACTTATAATTCAATGACTGGAAGTCACCTCCAGTCCGATATTGTTCATCAATGTGGCAGCCTTCCATTGAAAACTCTTTTCAACACAATTCTCTGCCTCTTTTTGTGTGCTCATATGCTTGTTGCAGTCAGGATTTGTCTCACTTATTCCTTGCGACTGCTGATAACCCCACTCCTTTCCAGACCCTCTGATCTTACAGTGATTCAATATTCCCTTTGTTAAGTTCAAGTTTATAAAAGGGATATTAAGAAGCTTAAATCCCTAGGTTCAAGTCCCTCAGTTAATTGTTTCTCAAAAGCTCCTTATGCTTGCCATTGCTTGCCATTGCTTTTGAAAGCTGATTTAACTGTGTAATTCAGGTAGAATAATATAAAACAGGTAAACTGAGGCAACACCTGATATTTATTTCTGAAATATTAGTAGATGTATATTGTATACAAAGGTTTATGGCTTAATTAGTTTTAAGATGGCCATACATATAGAAGAACGTTGTTTAAGCTGTGGGCATAGCTTATGTAGTTCAGTTCATAAGAACTCCTGTAAGTACAAGAAAAACTGAGGAGTAATAAGCTGCTTTTTCACAGCATCGAGACTATGTGCGTTCATTAATAGAACTGTAATAAGATTTCAGTAGATGCATGGTCTATACAGCCTGAAAGAGCCAATGTGTATCAAAAATATCCGAAATTATGATGAAACTGTGAAAAATTGTCTTTTTTTACAGATAGCAGCTCCTGAACAGAATGTGTATCACAGTTTTTATTGAAATGATTGTTTGAAATTATTTGAAAAACATTACATAATTGTCCTACCATCCTGCCCTAATAATAATAGCAAAAAAGTTTGATCCAGATATTTAGCAAGCAAGGCATGTTTTGGGTCCAAATGTGCCCAATAACAGCCTGCCAAGCCACACAAAAGCCATTTCCCTGGGCTTATCAAGCCCCTGTGAACCCTCACCAGAGGGCATGCCGCCATCAAATCCATTATTGTCCACGTTGCTCAACATCTGCAGTATAATTTGTCACACTACAGTCACATTGCAACCATTATTTGAAGCCTTACTTACACATTTACTTTGAGGAACCAAAGGTCTTTTCAGCAGACCCCAAAGACAGGTTATTAAGTCAAAACCAAGAAGGTAACATTGTAATATGAGTGAGGAATAAAATGTTATTAAAGTAGAAATTCCACTTTGCACCTTTGTGGAATAGCCCACTGTGCACTGGAGTCATGCTAATGGAAAAAACCCTGCAGATAGATTTGACAGGACTATATAGAATACAACAACGGAACTTGTACCATTTTTCTCAAACTGCCTGAGTTGTAAACTCATAGTATGTCAAATAATGACTGAAAAACACAGCTATGAAGAAGGATGCAGTATTTTCAGTATGACAAGTTTGAATGTAACTGCTTTATGGGAAATGAACAGCACCAGATTGGAGTAAAAAATTCTGCAGATGAGTAGCACATGGCAAATGAAAGCATGTGAATACATGCACCTCATGTCATTAGTCAGGCTAATTTACTAGAAATTTGTGTTCTGCTTTTACAAGTTTGCATTGGTATCAATTTTCTGTAAGTCCTCATTAAGAGTTAAAGCTGAATCAGATATTGCTTTCATATTGTTCTTCTTCAATTGCAAAAATTTGCATATTTTTAAAGCCGTGTAATAGAGTTTACCATGTTTCAAAGCTCACAGGCATCAAGCAGAGCAGCCCTATGGGTGTAGGTGCAAGTTTGTACACATCTACAACCCCATGGTATTTAGGAGTCTTGTAAATAACAACGTTTTTCATCTGAAATATTTAATATTTCATTTGTGTGCAGAATAAGCACGGTTTTAGCCAGATTGACAACTCATTAATATAATAGTTTGAATACATAATTATTTTTGGATTGTGATTAGAGGAATTCATGATTCACAATGCACAGCCATTTCAAGGAACCCATGGTGTTCTTTGGAGCCAAAAGAGACAACACAATAGTCAATTAAACAGTCTTCCTTAGGTGTGATTTCTGAATGTGCATCAGAAAAGCACAGAGCTTGGTGTACGTGGGCTCTTACATCTCCATCTGCTTTTATCTTTGGAGTACCTTCAGTCATTGTGAAGAAATTTACAGCTGATGTATATTCAGGCCAGAAGCTCAAATTAATGCATTTGGAACAATGTGTTCTTGCTCCCATTCTCATAATGAAATCTGACTTGAATGGGAGCAGTGCTGGGTTGTCTGCAGCTACTGATTATACATGTCAATATTAGACTGTGTTTGAGTGATGCTGTATTTTGTGTAAGAATAAAGCATCATGGAGTTGTTGTGAGACAGCAGGCAACATAATTATATGGATTGCAAGTGAAATACAAAGCAAAATATAGCACTGTATATTAATAGTCCATCTCAGCCTTTCCTTATAACTGGACCTTTGTTTCCTTAATTAGGAATTATTATAAAGTTAAATCTCTATTTATTCTGGTGATAGACTTGTTCTGAATGTACATACACTGAGAAGCTCTTGTTGACATGACTGAGTAGGATAACGTATTTTATTTAATTTACTTTGGAGACTCCTGACACCAATTGCCAGCATGCTTGCAGTCCCAATCGCATTGAAAATCTAATAGCAAGATGATCTTAGAATAACAGCCATGTGTTGTTCCTGCATGAAGAGAAAACACTGCCACCCTGTTCTGGTAGACTACAGGAGGCCAAGATACACTTCCCTGTAATTTCAGGTAAAGGAGACTGATTTTCTGGTCAGAATTACATTTTAACAGGATATTAGAAAATACTTCCCACCTTGTATCCACAGCTGTATGAAAGGAATATTTGAAAAATTGCTATCAATTTTTGCAAACAATAAGCTTAGCTAGTACAAGTGTTATTACTATCTGAGGTAGTATCAGTCATATATTTATCCTTACAATAAGGAAACAATCCAAGTCAGTTCATAAATGGAAAGCTGGCACAGAGATCTAGTGGCCATCCTAATTCTGCAGAGAAAGAATGTGGTAAAGAAACAAAGCTTGACCTCTGAACTCAAGCCATATTAGAATCTCTCTTCTCAGAAAGAATAGAAACCTATTCTTGCCCCGTAATTACTACAATACAACCCAGATTTTAGAAGTCCTCAATCAATAGCAGGATTTCTCATTTGATGTCATACCTCATCATAGGTATGAAATGCCTTGAATTTTTCATGATCAAACTTGAGGTTCAAAATGAGTAACTAAATTTTAACAGTTTTCTCCAGTGCAAGACCCTTCATGTTCTCACAAGATAAAAAAATGCTTTTCCAGTTTAAATATTTAAGATCTAACAGGACAAAATAGTCCTAGGCTAGAGCAGGTCATCTGAATCAACCTGGGTGCTATGAAGGCTTCCAAAAAGGTATTTGGCAACAGAGAGTGTTAATTGCTGAAATAAGAGAGAGAGTATTTCATGGGCAATGCAACAAGTGTCTTGTGATTCAGTAACAAAGATACGTGGTCCCTGGCAAAGCAATCTCATGGAAACCGATGTGTTAGGAGCAGGTAATGATTGACTTGCTATTTACAGAGGGCTTCATTTAGCCTTTCCTGCTGTCTGTACTTTGTCTTTCAGTCATTACAAACAGTGGCAGCTTTCCTACGTTATAATTACACATTTGTCAATGTAGTTTCAGAAATTCACAAGAACCTGCAAATAAAACCAGCACCATAGTTAATTACCACAATGTTTTATTATTAACACTAATGTATGTAACATTCCAAAATAATTTTTTCTTTTATAAAGATGTTCCATATTCCCTACAACATTTTCAAAAGAAAGTGGCACAGGAAGTACCTTCACAACATTACTATGTTTAGTTTAGTGTTATTAACTTCAGTCGGACACAGTGAAATCTATTAATGGACATCTCAGAGTACAAAGTTAAGTGCGTAACAGATATAGCAACAGAACCAAGGTGGTTCATCCTAAAACCTCAGTGATATTTGGTAGATTTTTAGTTAGAACTATCCTATATTTACAGCAATTGTATTGAGAAGTCTGAGCTCTGATCTGCAAACAGTCTATCCTATGTTTTTCAAAGTCTTTTTTAAATCAATGCTGAGTTTACAGTAATATGATTATGTTTTCCATCAGGAAATTATATGTTTTCAGTACTAAGGTGGCATTTTCCTTCTCCAAGTTTTCATCTTTAATGTTTGTATGAAAATTGCAATCTTTGAATTTATATATTAAATTTGAGATTTCTAAACTTAATATAAAAACAGAACTAGAGAGAGAAATTAAATGAGAATTGAAAGGAGCCTGGAGGAGGGTAGCAAAGATGTGCAAGATTTCTGCAATATATCAAACGAAAAAAGGAGGTAAAATCATAAAGTATACTGAGTTGGAAGGGACCCATCAGGATCATCAAGTCCAACTCACAGAACTAGGAATGAGGAATACCTAGAAATTAGTAACTCACAACTGGCTAAAATAATTAATTCCTTTGTTTTCACTGAGGTTTATTCTAATGAGAGTAATGTAGGGTTTGACTATGCAGTGGGAGAAGAGCCACAATAGAAAGCTAGTGCCCTGTCAGCAAGTTTTCTTCCTTTGGTACCTGTTTGATTTGCTGTGTGTCTGAGGGACTGCATCCCACCCTGCCCAGGGGCACAGCCTCCTCATGCCTGAATCCAGGGCTCCCTCACCAGCCGAGGCTCACACAGCTGATCCCACCCCACAAGCTGCCTGGGGGTCTCAGCCTGCCCTGCTGCAGCACGTGGGCCTCCCTCCCAGTCCTGGTGCGTATGTGAAGCGCAGTGAGTCCCACTGCCCACTGCCCTCCAGCCATCAGCACCTGGCTTGCAGAGGAGTTGTCACACAGGATGCTGTCAGGGAGAGGTGGGGATGGGTGTGCTGTGTTCACATCAGTTTCATGGACTCTGCCTGTCCATGGGAGTCCCAACGCAGCTTCAGGCTCATTTTTATGTAACAGTATTTCTTGTATATGCGGTGAAAGTTCCTAAGAAAGTAACGTATGTACAGCTGAGGCTGTCACCTTATCTTTTCTTCGTGCCTTCAACACCTCCTGTAAAACTGTAACTAAAAGAGAAGAATCCAGCTGATTAGGGAGCTGTCTCTACCTCTTCCTTCACAGGGCTGGCAAAGATGAATGAGCTGATTCTGCCACAGGAGAGGCAGCTGTCAGGGCTTGCTTTATGGGAGGCTTCTGGAGGCCTGTAACCTATCTAGCTCTGAGACAAATATGGTGTCCTTGCATCTTGATGTTTTCCATTATCTCCCTCATTACACACAGTAGAAGACCATATACGTAGTATCCAATAGAACAAGGATATCAAACGCAATCTCAGAGTCAACTGCAATACAAATAACTGGCAGAAACTCACAAAAGACAGAAAATTGAGACCAACTGTAAATATTAACCAATATTAAGCAACAATATTAAAAATTAACTCCTGTGGAAATTGCACGATTAAAAGCTTGGACACACATGGACAGACACAACTTCCAAAAATCATGTCTGCAGTTAGAAAATAAATTATCTAGTACACCAAAACACCTCTAGAGACAAAGTAAAAAAAAAAGTTAGCAAGTAGGAGTATTTGTTCCATTTTAGCAATGGAAAACATTTGGGGCTGCTTACTTTAGGGACAAGTAAGATGGGGGATGGCAATGACAGAAATATTTCTAATTGGCTTGCTGTAGTATCACTGCACCGTTATTCAGTTTTTAAAACTCCATACGATGCTGCTGAGGAAAATAAGATAAATTAAGGTCTTGTTGGATTTTTCACACTTTTCACTTCCTTCAAGCACTATGCCCTCAGCATAGAAATTCAAACGGGACCGAGGAGCAGTCTGGGGAAGTCTGCTGCACTAGAGGAGGGTAGAATGAGAACTAGACTATTGCTTTAGGAACACTTAATATTCTTTGAGTGGATGGCTGCAGATAAATGGTTATAGTAGTATCATTCATGTATTTTTTTATTTGAAATGCACCCAGCAAATGCCAAGTTGCTGGTGCTGTCCACTTGAACAGTCCTAGTATGGAAGTCCTGTCATGCAACATGGGCTGAGGTTTCAGAGATGGAACTTGAACCATCCAGTGTTTGGAGCATACGTAACACTTGTCTTCTGTCTTATCATGCTCATGACTATTCAAGCATACATGTTCTCTACACTCATATTGTGTCCTAGCACAAACTGAGCAGCTACTTGTCAAAGTGAACAGCATTCCATGGTATAGGAATGCAGTGGATTTTTATGAGGGTTCTGAAAAGCAAGGATTTCTATTCCACAGTGATTCAAAGGCAGGTGTAAAGCAATCCCAATACACTGAACCTATGCAAACATGCTACGTACAAGTTACTTACAGTTGCTCAAAAAAGTGTAAGAAGCCCTGGAGGGAAACAATACATAAAGAAATATACTGGTAACATTGCAGTAGTGCTGCAATGATTTCAGAGGTCGTTGAGGTATTACATAAGGTACATTTTGGAGACGAGAAAAGATGCAAGAAAGAAGTAAGAGAACCTTTAACTGGCGCATGAATTTTGGACTTCTAAAGTTTTCAAGATTATCTGTTATATTGAGGGCTCGAGTCTTCCTTGATGAAAACGAGGAGGACTCAGATGATTGCATGCGGGAGTCAATGCGGTAAGAGAAAATTCTATGCACCAGAAGACTCCGAGAAAATCCCCGACCTGCCCGGGGCTCCATCAGTGAGCAGGGGCCGCGCTGGCCCCGCGGATGATATTCCGGCGCAGGGTCACCCCCGCTGTCGCTGCAGCTCGAGCTGCGGAAGGGGGGAGCCCGACGTGCCGAGCGGGGAGCTTCAGGTGGCCGTGGCAAATTAAGAAAGGTGTCAGCAAGGCTTTAGAAAGCGTGAGAAACACCAGGGCAAGGGCGGGATGACCGGATCCGGCCGTTACTGCCGCCTCCGCGGGGAGCAGAGACGGCAGTGCGGGCCCTTCCCGCATATTCGGACAGGGGCGGCCGATGCGGTGAGGCCGCCGTTCCGGTCCGTCACCGCCCCGGCTGCGATGCTTCGGGGCGGGACCGGCGCTTCGCCACTCCCCGGAATCCCCCTGGTGGCCCCGCGGGAGACACCGGGTGTCGCCCCGGGGCTCCTGAGCCCCTTCGCCGAGCGCCTCTCATCCTCAACCGGGCTTCCCCGGCCCTGGCTGCTGCTCCCACTCGTTCGGCCTCCGCCTTCCCCTCCCGGTCCGTCCTCCCCGCCGGTGCCGGCCGTACCCGCCTCGACTGAGGGGCGGCTGCCGCTGCTGCTGCTGCTGCCGCTGCTGCCGGCGGCGGCTCCGGGAAAATGTCCGAGCGCGGAGGCTTTTACCGGCAGGAGCTGAACAAGACAGTGTGGGAGGTGCCCCAGCGCTACCAGAACCTCACCCCTGTCGGCTCCGGCGCCTACGGTTCCGTCTGGTAGGTGCCGGGCGGTGGCAGAGGGACCGGGGGCCGGCAGGTGCAGCCGGCGGGCGGCGAGGACGGACAATGCGGGGCAGGCGGGAGCCCCCGCGCCGCGCCGGGGATCGTGTGGGGCGAGCGGAGGGGCCGGCGGCGGGACGGGTGCGTGTCCGTCC
>VZTR01031104.1:7250-29645 GCA_013400775.1 Chaetops frenatus
AACAGATCTGCTTCATAGTTTCAGCAGGGCTTCTATATGCAAGGGATCCCCTTGCACCTCCAGTCATTCTCCATATACTTTTCCTCTTATCTTGCTCTTGGGAGAAGTGACACAATCTGGCTTAAGATCCTTTTTTATTGTTTGCATAGAGGAGAGTGCTTCAGCAGATAAGAGAAGCCAGCCAACATGCTTAGGAACTGTTGTGCCAGCCAGGCTGCTAAGCCTGGATGGGGGCTGCTAGATTTTAAATGGTTTTTTGTGTTTAATTTTCTCTTTTCACAATAAAGAAAGTAAACTCAAAAAGATAGTAGAGCAGTCTTACAAAAAAAAAAAAAACCCCAAAAAGCCAAACAAACTAAAAACAAAACAAAACAAAAAACCAATGAACCAACCAAACAAAAACAACAACAACAAAAAACTAAACAAAACAACCTGCCACTCACTATCACACAATAACTGTAACTTTATTCAACACGGTTTTCTCATTCCACATGTAACATAATGAAGGGAAACTAACAGGTACTAATGGAAACATGTTGCCTGTTCACACTAGATTACCTCCTTGGTTTTACACGAAGGCTGTAGCATGTTAGCTGTGGGGCGGTTTTGCGGGAGGATTGCAGTTTCCTGCATTTTTTTATTTTCTTGTTTGTTCTGCTTATGTGACCTTCTTGGGACACATCTGTAATTTAAACATGGTGTGACAGACCAAGTTTGAAAATAACAGTCCAAAACCCTTTTTTATGAAGTAACATTCACAGCTCAGTTTCTGAAAATCATTCCCCTGTCATTTCACTTTAAAATGCTGAGCTATTTACTTCTCTGTATCAGTGCAAGCATTTCTCACACAGTCCCCTGTCTGTGCTCTGAGTGGTTCTAAGTCGTTGATTTGCATAATGGCAGTTATTATTTCCCTGGCTAAAAGGAAAATGTGCATCTCGCTAAACTGATCACTATAATCTCCCCGCTCTGACTGACTCTGAGCACGATTTTGAAACCTTTTGTTTATTTGTATAGTCATGCATGGTTTGTTCCAGCTTTCTAGAATTTAAGGGTAAGAAATATTTTGCATGAAAATGGAGTGACAAAAAGTTGAAAAGTTGAAGAATTTAGAGTTTTGATGAGAAAACGAAGAGACAAGAGCTAAGATTGAAAGCTGATGCTTTTATTATACATTTCATCCTTTCTTTTCATCTAATTGCCTTCCATCCAAAATCTGGTTTTATGAAGGAGTATGGGTTTTCTCTGTAGAGATTTTTGTAACACAGATCTTCGTGTAAGAAGAATCCCAGGCTACATTCAATATAATAATTGTCCCTAATAAACTATCATTTATTTTTCTTATCCAATTTGATTCTGCCATTTCTGTAGGTTTTTTTTCCCCAAAATACCACACTTAGGTTAATATTAGAATCAAGCCTGAAATGCATGGAATTAAGATTACTTCATATATTCATAAGAGTCAATACAGTGGATTTAAGACAGAAAACTAAGAAGTTGTAGGGGAAGGTTATTAGAATAAGCAAGGGAATGAAGAATGCATATTAGAAGAGATGTCTGGAAGAGCATCTCTCTTTTGGCCTAGCAACATGAAAGGTATGCTTGCTGTGAATAACTTCTATGGGAAAAGTCCTGTAGATATTGCTGACGGAATAACCAAAGGTTATAAGAATGGCCAAAGGTATATCTAGGTTGTAAATTAGAGAACTGTTTCTGCTTACTGAAAGCATTCTGAAATAATTTTTCAGTAGGAATAGCAACAGTTTGTGCTTATTTATAAAAGTGATGGTACAGTGTTCTTGTCTAAAATAGTTGAGGATTGCATATAGTGAAATTATCTGAACAATGGGCGTCTAAAGCCCAAACCCAAAGGAACTGCTGACAGAGTAAAGAGACTACTGAAAGACTTATCTAGATTTCCTAGATTTTTGGAAAAATTTTATCATTTTCTGACTGAATGCATGGAAGCAAAAAAGCTAGCAGGCATTTGTCAAGCAGAGAACACCAAACTAAGTCTATATGTCTCTTTAGACATGCAGAAAGAGAAGTCTATCTGGACCAAACTCATTTAACCATGCAGTATAAGGAATTCATAGGAATAGAAAGAAAATACAGCCTCATTACCAGTATAGAAAAAGGGAGTACATTTTTTTCATGTTAGGCAAATGCATAGAAATTAATGTACTGATACAAGGACGTGATATGAAAACAAACGTAATTCATGTATCTAGTAATGATTTAGATGATGATGTTAATTGAACAATAATTTACTTTGTCAATGAGAAAAAGACAACAGCAAATATGAAAGTTTCAATGTACACATAGTCTTAATTTTCACATCTTGTTCTGATGTATGTGCTAGGTAAAGGTTAAATATTAGCCACCTTGTTATGATCATTATTTTTCCTTGTAATCTATATTCTTTCTCTGCAGAAAAAATCAATATAAACTCTGCCAGAGAAAAGGCTGCGTAGGACAAATTTCAGGAGTGTGGTTTTTGTTTCAATACTCTGGCATTAAAATATTTTAAAGTTTTTTTTTCCTACACTTGCAACTTCATATAATTCAAATATTTCCAATCCTAGTACGTTCCACTACCTCGAAGCCATGAGACTTCTCTACTTCTCTTTTTATCCTATCTAAATTTAGGGAAAAAAAAAGAAAAGAAAAGGTATGAACACCTATCACGGCAGCTCTAGACAAAACTAGGGTCTAAACAAGGACTAAAGTAGAGAATGGGAACTCATGTTTGCTTAGCTGTTATTGCTGAATAATTTTTCATTTTGTGTTTAAAAAATGAGGTAGATAAGCTAATCTCCTTCCTTTCCCCTTGGGACAGTTGCATGCAGGAACAACTTCAAAATAAAGTTTGGAAGAGATTTAATTGAAAATCAAAGTAAAGTACAGTGAGAGAAAATATTCTGGTTTAGCTACATAAAAAACCCCGTATTTGACAGGGCTTTCTGGCTACTCCTTTAAAGTTTAGCTTTA
Source organism: Chaetops frenatus (assembly GCA_013400775.1). NCBI lineage: Eukaryota > Metazoa > Chordata > Aves > Passeriformes > Picathartidae > Chaetops > Chaetops frenatus. The sequence continues at coordinate 10,242 of VZTR01031104.1, forward strand.
AAAAGGGAAACTGAGCCAATAAATGTATTTGAATAATGTTTGTTAAATCTACCTGGGCAAACTTCCTGTGAGCTTATGTTTGGGAGAAGAATGAAAATAAATGTTGTGAAAAGAATTGTGTCAATTCTGAAACTGGCTGAAAATTAAATGCACTGAAACTATTTCACACTAATGAAATGTAGGCCAGAGCCTCCTTCTTTGATGACTTGCCATGTCAAAGAGCAGAAAAGAGTCCTTGCTCAGAATGCATCAGTTACCTGTTTTTCCTATCCATGTAACTCTATGTACATAGCCTGACTCAGCCTAACTGCACCCAGCTTTGTAAAATCATTCTGATATTAAAGAAGTAGGGTATTCAGGTTAATTCTTACTAGAGTTCATCAAAGTTTAATGAGAAATTCTGAGCCTTCGTCACTTGCCTTAACTCAAATTAATTTCTCAAATGGTCCTTTAATTGAATTTTGTACTGTCTTGCTTTAAGACTAATTGCTGGAATATGTTGTGAAAACAGACTAAACTTCAAATCAAAACACTATCAGAAAAAGCAAAAGCTCTTTCATTATCAAGGATTCTTGTTTCAATGGAAACTTAGGTACAGAATGCTACTTGGGCAACCCAAGTATAAGGTGAAAACTACCGGACAGAGGAAAATCAACTCTTTCACCTCTTCAAGTGAATATTCCTTAGGGGATAGGATGAGAGCAGAATGTAAATAGTTTGTTACTTGGTGCTTCAGTCCAATGCAAAAGAGCACTGATGCTGACAAGTCAGCATGCAGCAAACAGTGCCAAACAGCTTACAGTAGCCCAGCAGTCCCTCCACTTGGAGCCATTAACCTATAGAATTATTGGTGTTGAGAAACAGAGGTCAGTCCATAACCTGCTGTTAACTAAATGCAGGGTAGAGTGAATTAAAAAAGACATGATTTTTCATTTCTGGAAAAGAAACAGAAGAGTGATAAGTGCTGAATTCAAAGTAAATGAAGAAGAGATAGTATTATCTACTGTCAACTGAATGATGTAGAAAGGGACCCCTTAATAAAGGATGTGGGTCTGTGTAATGTATTTGGCTTTTAATTTGTGGCATAACATGGATATTTTAGAAATATTTCCTGAAGCACTAACAGTTAAGACAGAGGGAATGCTTGTATCTGTTATACTGAGTCAAGTACAGTTACCGTATCAATTGCTTTGCTCACGTCAGTAAAGGCAGCTGGAGTACATCAGTCATATTAACTGTACAATACTTTAGCCATTAATGAGGATTTGTTAACACTTTGCAGTCTTGGTAAAATGCACATACTATCCTCAGACACAATGCCTGCAGAGGGTATGATGATTCCTTTGCTGTTGTGCATTTTGGGGCATGGTTTCAGAGTGGTGTAGCAGCGGCACCTGTTTCTGCTGGCAGCTCTTGCTGAGTTCCACTGCTTTCTGCTGTTGTGGAGCTGCATTTCCATTTCAGGACATCAGCATGCAGGTGACCTCTGAGAGAAATGACACGGCACAATATTTAGGTTATATTTTCCATGTTTAATCTCAGTAAGTCGCTCTTGTGTTGCTTCAGCCATGTGATACCCAAGGAGTTCTGCACACTTAGGGGACAGTTATTTTGAAACCGTATTATGCTGGTTATGTAGCAGTACTTACTGCGCCTATCCTATTAAAATCTTCCGGAATAAGTGAAGTGGAAAATGACATTACAGTTGCTTGAATACAAGTATTGGACTGGTGTTCTTTCTGAAGGGTAATGACTGTGAGAACAGCAGAAGTTCCTTTTGTATTCATATAAAATACTATCCTTCCCTTTCCGGAAGGAGGAAAAAAGAGAAAATTCTTAGTCCCTGTAGATCAATAGTTATATGGCTTTCTTTTTGAAAACTTGAGGTTGCTGGGTTACATAATGCTATAGGTTGTATTCCTCTAAGGTAAAAGCCATCACAGTAAATTACCGTACAAGGAATTGACTCCTAAGAAGTGCATCTTGATCCTGCAACTCAAATTTCCTAAACTCTTCCACTGATAATTTTTTTACCCATCGTCACTTAAAGATGGTCTTATTCAATATGCAAACTCACCCAGATGTGTATTATAACTTCCAGTATTGTTATCACCAGGGAATAAAACTCAGTAGTATTATAACCTAGAACTCGTCATTTTTGTGTTCTCTCACATTTTTTCAACAGCAAATGGCTCATCCAAATGTCTTATACAATGCAATGTGGATTTAACCTTGAGCTTACCATATCTGAAGCAGTTGTTCTCATTGAATTTTAAGTATAGAATCTGTATTTATGTGTAAGTTTACAAGTACAAATTGTTGTCTCTCTAAAATGATAAGCAGCATTTGTTCAAGATGAATCTGTTAGATTTCAGGCAACAAACTCCCAGAAAACAAATACATTTAAAAGTTAATTACTAAAAAATATTTTATTCAGTTCAGTGAGGTCAGGATTCAAGTCCAGACACAAGTGTATGATCTTCCATATAGTTCAAAGCTGATTATTTAAACTTCTGGTTCTTCCTAAGTATTCTTATGCAGACAGTAACAAAGTCTGAGAGTTTCAAATCATATAAAAGGTTTTTCCTTTTAAACATCAAAGTCTCTTGTTTTGCATGTGGTAACACCTATCAGATATATGCAGAAATGCAGAGCTGAAGCTAAAAATTAGTGGTTGCCTGTAGGGGGAATGATCATCATTTAATTTTATATATTTCTTACATAAAAAATGCAGTGCCAGCATGCAAACCCTAAATTTGAAACTTCTAAAAAGACAACTAAGCTAAAAGTAACTATTATTCTAATGATTTGAGTAACTTTTAAACCATAACAGTAAAAGCAAAAAATGAAAAATACTGTGCTAGTGTAGGCTGGCATAGAGTTAATTTTCCTCACATTAGCTAGCATGGCCCTGTGTTTTGCGTTTGTGCTGCAGACAGTGTTGAAAAGACAGGGATGTTTTTGTTATTGCTGGGCAGGGCTTGCACAGAGCCAAGCCCTTTACTGCTGATCACCCCACCAGTGAGCAGGCTGGGGGTGCAGAAGCAATGGGGAGGGGACACAGCCAGGACAGGTGACCCCAGCTGAACAAAGGGATATTCCAGGCCATGTCAGTTCATGCTCTGCTAGTAAAGCTGGGGGAGAGGAAGGAAGGTGAGAATTTGCAGAATGATGGTGTTTTTCTTCCCAAGTCACTGCTGTGATGCAGACCTGCTCTCTTGGGCATGGCTGAACACCTGCCCAGCCATGGGAAGGTGTGAATGAACTCCTTGTTTTGCTTCACTTGTGTGTACAGCTTTTGCTCTCCCTATTAGACTGTCTGTATCTCAACCCATGTCTTCTTTCACTTTTCCAGTTCTCTCTTCCCATCCCACTTCATTGCTGGCTGGTGTTAAATCACAACAGTCCTAATGAAAAACACAAATTTTCTTGAACAATACTTTACTCAATACCAAAACCCATTATTCCTTAAAAAGAAGTTAACACTCATTTAAGGTGCAATAAAACATTTAAGGTGCAATAAAACATTTTTCACAGTGAATGTGCTTTTAAATAAAGTATGGAAACAAAATGTTGGTGAATATACACTTAAAATACAAGCAGATGTTACATGTGGAAAATTGCATGCAAATCAATGGCCACTGCAAATAAGGAAACAATATATGACTTCTTAAGTCCTATTTTTAATCATAGCAGAAATCCTTGCCAATTAATTGTGTGAATGTTTGACTTTCATAGCTTAACTGGTGGAATGGTGGAAATATCAAAGTAACTCACTGAATGCTGCCTGCCACTGGTAGAAAATATGTTTGTATTCAGTATCTAGCACATCTGACACTATGAGGCACAAATGTGCCTTTGACCCTAAGCACTGGCTGCACAGGGTGCAGTATCCCCTGCAGGTGCCATGGGATATCACTTTCAGAGGTAATGTCAAAGAGCTGAAGATTTTCCTGTAATCTTGTAACGTTTTGATGATTTACCTCCAAATTTCTCAGCACAGTGGAAGTACCCCCCAAATGAAACTGTTGGGTCAACCACTGTACTATACATGCATCATATGCCAGCAGCAGCATGACTACATCAATGACAGTATTGCTTTGATAACAGATACTGGAAATGCACACAGAGAAACTGCAAATGGCCGTCTAGAATATGTATGAATTTCTGCTTTGTATTTGGAACACAGTTGGGGAATATAGCTATAAAGAAAGGATAGCTGTGAAGAATGGTATTCTGGATAGATAGATCTATCCCATATCCTTTAAAAAAATTAGCTGATTTAATTTGAGGTAATCACAATAGTAATATTCCTTAAGAATATAAAAGGCAGTTGAATACAGAATTGCTCCTAGTCCCAAGGCTGGCAACCTTGAGAGATAGGACAGTATGATGGAAGAACACAAAGGAAGAGGCCAAGAAGCAAAAAATATGTTCAAAATTATTTCACTGTAAAGAAAGCCCTGTACTTCTGCCAAAAAAAATGTTTGTCCAAAAGGTTGACAGTGTATTGATGATTGAAGACCTGGATTTTTGCAGCCACTTTATATAGTACCCTCTTTATCTTCCGTTGCTTAGCACAACACTGCATCTGTCCATGATATTTTATAATTCCTGTATGTATGGACCACTAATAGTGCAAGAAGTACTCAGTTGGAAAAAAAATTCTTTCTGGCAGACTTTAAAATGGAGTTAGATGTGTGAGGACACTGAATGGGGCACACAGATTTCTGAGAAAAAACTTTGGCCCAGGATTTTGATAAGGATCTCAATAAGTCAGTGGAAGGAAAATCTCTAATTATAAAGCTCTGATTAGTAAATAAACTGTGTCAAGTTGTTCAGTTGAAATCACTTCCCTGACTAAATGTTTGCATCCCATGTGACCTACTCATATTTCTGCTGGTTTTATTAAACTTATGAATGGAGAGAAAACCAAGTCCAAGACTGTGTTTTAGATTTAGTAATATTTCCTAACTGATAAAGGAAAATAAAAAAGCAGTATTTTGGACCTTCCTTTTATAGCAGGAGGCAGCCCCTGCTGGGTAGGCCCAAACCTACCATCTTGCCTAGGAAACCTCTGCAACTGCAAAGTTTGAGTCACATCTAACATTCCCATTCCTTTTTGTTCCTCCAGAATCCTCTGTGATGTCCTTCTGGAGTCACTGTGACCCCACCAGCGAAAAAATAGGAGGAAAAGAGTGCAGCAGACCCAAGCATCACAGATACGAGGAAGAAAGCACTGCAAACAATACAGGTAACTCTAATGACATGCCAGAAGAAGAAAAAAAATACTGCAATAGACCTACCAAGCACCTATGGTCAATGGGATTTGGCGTGGAATTCAAGTTTTGGGTTCTTGCTCTCCTTCCACCTTTTGTTTGTTTTCTAGACAGAGATTAATTTTTTTAAAGCTGTAATACAAGAAGAAGGCTTAATGTGGTAGAAGGGTGGTGGGCTGGGTTTTTTTCCTTGTCTATAGATCCCTGCTTTAATTCTCTGTGTGTCACCGAATGTAGCAGGAAATAATTTGGTGTTAATCCCTGGCCTATGGTGTTCATTTTTATCATCTGTGAAGCTATAAATAAAATGAGATCATCCTATTTGGTTATGTTCAGCTTCACTAATGATATCCCTATCCCAGTAATTAATCCCTTCAAAATGTTTTACAGAATGCTCAGGAAATAGACTACAAAAATAAATACATATTAGGCAAAGAACATGATTGCCTTTTTTGAAAGCACTGTGACATCAGCAAGATGACAAAAGCAGCTAATATATAACCTATACAAGTACAATGAAAATGGTTTGATGGGAATTTTGGAGTGGTTCCACCTGTACAACAAAGTTATTTTGAATATTTAAGACTGTCTTTCATTTGAGCACAAACTAGGATAGGAAAAAATTTTTAGAAAACATAGAGGAAATGCAGACACACTGTAGCTAAAGGATTCATACAGGAATACCTCCTTGCCTTGTTGACTGCCCTGGCAAGGCATTAATATCATTTAGGCTCATATTGAGATGAAGAACTTTTATTGGCCTCCTGACTTGGCATGGACTTTCAGGACTCTCCAAATCTGTACAGAAAGTCAATGTTTTAACCTGCCCTCTGTCACCTTTCTTTACCTGGCCTTACCCTGTAGCCTGTCATCATCTTCTGTGCCAGCCCATGCTGCAGAGACCCACAGGGAGAGTATGACCTTTTCCCTCCAGACACAGAGCAACCTTGGGCAGAGCAAGGAGGTGCCTCCTTCTTTGTGGCTCAGCCACCCCACTGAACATGACCAGCTGTCAAGATACAGCAGACTCTGAATGAATCAGCAGCTACACAAATTACTTAAAAAGAAAAGCTTTCCACCAGAGCAAGAAGCTGTGAGGCTTGCAAAACAGTAAGGTACTCAGCTATAATTTTCTTGATTTGCAAATTGTCCGTCTGTCCTGAAGGATATGAGTACTAAAGACTCTGAAGAAATATTCATTAAAGGGTACACAGAGTCATATGATGCTTTTTGCTGTGTAAAGGCTTCTATTGTGTCACACATGGAATCCTTCTGGAGAAGTGATCCAGCTGTGACATGAGCAGGTACATGGGGAGTTGGGTGACGAACTGGCTGAAAGGCAGAACTCAAGTGTTGTAGCAAATGGGACAACATCTGGCTGAAGACCAGTTGCCAGCAGTGCTCCTTAGGGCTCAGTACTAGGGACAGTCCTATTCCATACATTAATCAATAATCTGAATGCAGAGGCTGGATGCACCACAAGCAGATTTGCTGGGAAATGCTATTTCCTTGAGGGACGAAAGGCTTCGTAGAAGTACCTAGATAGATGGAACATTGGTTAACCATCACTAGTGTGCAATTTATCAAGTGTCAGATTCTGCATCTGGGGAAGAGTAGCATCAGGCACAAGGCTGAATTGGGAGAGGATTGGCTGGACAGCAACTCTGCAGAAAGGGATCTGGGGGTGCTGGTGGACAGCAGGCTCCACCTCAGCAGGAGGAGAAAACCCATCCTGGGGTGCATCAGACACAGCACAGCCCAACAGCCAATAGAGGGGATTGCACATTGTGCAGTTCTGGTCCCAAAATCTAGGAAGGATGTGGAGGCTCTCGGATCCATCCAGAGGGGGAAACCGAACTGCTGGAAGGGCTGGAAGGGCTGTCCTGTGAGGGGCAGCTGAGGAGTCTGGGTTTGTCCAGTTTGGAGAAAAGGAGGCTGAGGGGTGACCTCACTGCTCTCTGCAGCTTCCTGGGGAGGGGAAATGGAGAGAGAGGTGCTGATCTCTTCTCCCTGGGATCCAGTGACAGGATACCCAGAAATGGCTCAAAGCTGCACTAGGAGAGGTTCAGTCTTGAAATTAGAATGCAGTTCTTTACTGAGAGAGTGGTCAGACTGTGGAACAGGCTTCTTACAGAGGTGGTCAATGCCCCAAGTCTGTCAGTGTTTAACAGGTATTTGCACAATGCCCTTCGTAACTCACCCTAATTTCTGGTGAGCCCTCAGGTGGTCAGAAAATTAGGTTGGATGTACATATCTTCCAACAAAAATATGCTATTCTATTTTGTTCTGTTCCGTTCTGTTCTATTCTACTCTATTTTAAATGGGCATTTATGAAAGTTTCATGCATTACTTCCACAAACTGTACAAAGCCAGCCTCTAACTTCTAACAGAGAAACAAAAAGGTTCTCTATCAAGCAGTCCATTACTGCATTGGACATTTATGCCCAGGCACTGGTGCAGTCAGTTTTGCTCATGCTGGTGACCAGTAAATAATGTCCTTCTCTTTAATCTTGTCTCTCAAGCTTTGACATCTTGTTTTCTCTCCTGTTGAGTTAAGAAGGGAAGTGAGAGAGTAGCTGGATGGTCATCTGGCAGCCAGCCAAAGTCAAACCCCACAACTACCGTCCCTAGGTCCAGACTAGAGCTAATTTTTCAAACAGTTTTATGAATGAGTTGCCTTCAACTTTTGCTTGATCTTTGGCAAACTGTGAAGCAAGTAACATGACAATGGCAGCACACTTCCAGTCAGTGTGAGCTGAAAGGACAGAGGATTTGTTTGTTCACAAAAGCTATTTTCAGAGCTTGTGAGTAATACATTGCTTGTGAATCAAAAGCTGGGAAATACTGATATAACACTGTAAAAGTGGGGGGAAAAATCCAGTAATGACTTTAAAATGCTGTCAAATCAAATACAGTGCAGATGAGGAAGGAGGATGGATTTATAATTTTCCATCTACATACTAATTAAGACTCAGTTTTTTATAGTCTGAAGCCTTTCATGCTGATAGATCACAAGTTGTGTGTTAAAAAGTAATATAAAATTGTCTGAAGTCTCAAAATAAATCTCTTCAAACTGGAAACTGTTCTCTTTTCATCTCCAAATTATTTCACACACATTGCATCATGAAGTCTTCAGAACATTTATTCCTAATGAAGTCAAATCATCTCAGACATTTTAGGACACTCCAGCATTTTTGGATTTGTCTCAGGGACTGTGTTATTCAGGGAAGCACGACAGCCCTGAACACTTCACCTCTCTTCCCCCACATGACATTCTGTGAGTATTAAGATGTGGAAGTAAATTCATTCCCAGCCCCCATTACGGGGGCAATGAAGTAAGTAAGTAGATCGTGGGATATGACTGGCAAATTTTGTATCCTATTTCTTATTCTGACCCAGCTTTCCTATGCATCCATAGGCTGTCTTATCCCGTCTGTGCCTCATATTCCCTTTCTGTGCACGTAGATAACAGGGTTTTTTTCTATCCTCATGGTAACGTGAATCTGAGTTCATTAATCTTTAGAAGTCACCTTGTCCTGTAAGAGTCACACTTGCTGTGCATGGCTCACCCTGTAAACTCAGGATGGGCTCACACTATTCTTTTTCTTCTTCCCTGCACTTTTGAAGCCATTGCTATTTCAGTGCTGGCCAAGATTTCCAAATGGCCAGGACAGCAGAAAAGCTCTCGGTCCTTTTCTTATTTGTGGCTGTGAGTGTCAGTGCCAACATTAAAACTTTTCCTTAAGCAAAGCTGTTTGAGAACAATGGACTACAAAGAAGAGAAGGGGAGGATTACCTTTTCAATTTACTCACAAAAGATAAGAATTAGGTAACCACTACTGAGGAATCCCTTTCCCAGTTCATCTATTTGTTACAAAAAGTACCCCATTGATGTGTATGAAAATTCTTTACAGTTAAATAGGAAAAGCGGTTTATCTTATGAACAGGCAAGTCAAATGATGAACAAACAACACGAGTATGTCTGATTTGTGAAGAAACATTAAAATACTTTTATTGACAAGAAATTCAATTTTCATGGCTTACTAGGTTCCTGTAGTGGTGTACCTGTAAGTGGTGCACCAGCTCAAATGGGAAAGAGCAAAGTGAAGTTATGGTATTTCACTCTTCTCTTGCATTCAGATCAAAGCTTTAATCTGCAGCCTCTGATTTTAATTATATTAAAATAACTTTAAAAAATAAATTAGGGGTTTTTTAAATTAAACTTGAAATGCTATTCCTCTTGGAAAAATGTGCTCTGAATGTGAACTGCACATGCCTTAAGGAAGAAACACAGGATTACTTCGTGCACAACCTATTACCACACCTGAGGACTTGAAGAGTTGCAGGTAGGACTAATTGACTTTTCGTCAGTAGAGGTTCCCATGGGAGTAGAACTTACCTAATAATCATGCTTCAACTTGTACGGCACTATGTAACCCAGCTTAGTACTGACAATCCTAAATCAGAAGGCAATGCAGAAAAACAGTAAAATGACACAGGCCATATGCACCTTTCTTTTGATCTAGGTTATGGTTCTCTTCTTTTCAAAACCACAGCTTCACCAAGCTGTTCCTACCAGTCCCTCCATCGTTTGTACCTCGTTCAATATAACTGCACTTTGTGCAACTGATATAACCTGATTTCATATAGATAATTTCCAACATCTACTGCTAGCACCCGCACAAAGATTGTCATAATACATCTAAGGCACCTTAGATGTAAAAATAATGTTTTCTTTTCAAAGGCTTTTCAGTGCACAAAACATTCTGGAAGAGCATGAGGCACTACAGGGCCATTTTAATTATATGTTAATTATACTGTAAGTTAATTTAGCTAATTTTAAACACATATATTATGACCAAAGCATTTATGTGAGTAAAGAACTTAGTTCTGAAAATTTACCAGGAAACATAATCATAACCAACTCAAATTTACATGGAGGGACAAAGTGGAGAACGAGCACAGGACAATCCACAAGGAATCCACAGATTTTTAATTAATGAATATTAGGTACTACTGTCCAAATTAACTGCAGCTGAGAAAGTGCTTCTCAACCAGTAAAGGAATATTGTATGTGACAAGCAATTCCTGCAATTACTTCTAAATAATCCCACTTTGCAACAAGGCAGTGTGTATGTTTCTGAGAAGAAGATTAATAAATATTAAATTTTAGAAGTCATGTCCTTCTGCAAAATTGGTAGCATATGCCCTAGTTCTTGCAAAAACTGACATGAAGTTATTTTGCTACTGATTTCCTATAATAGCATGACACTTCCTGCAACAACCACAGCCATGCCAAGATTTTTTTTGCTTGTATTGCAAAATGGAATAATATCTTTCTGAATCCTCTGAGTGATATTTCCCTGCAGGCTGGACAGTTCCCTGTAAAACACACACAGTCAGAAGAGGAATATACTGTACTTTATGGATTGCAGTAAGATTATTAAATGTACATTTAGAAGAAAGCAAACACTGCCTAGCAAGGTTTCAACGGGCAAAAGAGTACATTTTCATTTATACAGATAGTGAAAGAACAGATTTACTTCCTTCCTTAGGTACTTCGATGGTCTGGGTTTGTACACCCAAGACACACTTAAAAAACCTGAGTTAGACTCAAGGCTAAATGTTTTTCCCAAGTGATTAAGATCTACAATGGGCACCAGTTTTTGAGAATCCTCTGAAGAACCTAAAGAACTTTTCAAGGTGTCTGCAACACCCTGAGCAGTTAAAGAAAGAATCACTTTTTCTATATGACATCTTTGACAGTTGTTTTGTGGATTCTTTTTCTTATTAAGAAATCTATATCAACTAGCTAAACTTTTCATGTTTTAATACTTGGAGAAAAGCTGTTCAAATGCTCCCTTATTTCTATCCCATAGTTCCTTTAGTCTACATGAAACTTCACAATATTTTTTTTTTCTGCCCAGATTCTCCCTTGTGTATTTAAATATGAATAAACAAACCACACAGTACATCTCTGACAGAGAAGTTGTGCCTAAGCAGCAAAAAGAGCACTTCATTTACAGTGTTTTGATTCACAGGTAGGAGAGAGGCCTGTGGCCCTGTTCAATTCCTTGAAAGCAGCATGACAGGCTTTCTTCCAGCCTGGGATCCCATTTACCAGGCACAGACAGCCAACAGCTAATGCCAGCCAGCTGCATCACAGGTTCTTTTCACTCCATGCCCACATGCCAGATATTGTTAGACAAATGCACCTGGAAAGTGAATCAGCAGCCAATTCTGCAAATCCCACATGGAGCACAGGAGGCAGTGGCTGTCCACAGCTGTCTCTGTTGTTCCCTACACACTCAAGGCATTTTTGTGGCAAGATCCCTCATTTAAACTTCTAGTGCAGGAGAATTGTTGCAGATCATAATTCAGGACTTGACCTTGCAACATAAAGTCCCACTGAGCTCTGCTGGACTTTGTACATGGATAAAACCCGATGAGTTGGGAACATCTATCCAACATTCAACAACCTGAGTGCAGTACTGCAACAGCAACTGGCACAGTTCCATGCTAAGGCAGAGCCCTGATGTCTTCAAACATCTACCTCTCTTTGGAAATACACTGGTAGGAAAGGTTAAAAGGTACACATGAAATACAAATTGCTTTATGCACTTTTAAATTCAACTAGTTTTGTTGTCTACCATCCCTCAGCCATGGGACACCATGCAATCCAAAGAGAAATGCATTCTTTTTTCCCAGTTAGGCTAGCTGATCTCATAATACATATCACACGCATTTCCCTGGCATATTGATGGGGAAGATATGTGCACTTCATTCAGTATAGGTCAATTCTTTAGCATTATGTCCCCTCTTACTAACATGTGCAAAATGCAGACACTATCCTAACAATAGCACTAATATAAGCTGCCGGGTGCCTCTCGTCTTCCTTGACTTTTTATACTTGCCTGTTAGATAATTGTTTAATTTTAGGGATACGGATTTTGCATGAGTACTAAACAGAATTCCTCTTATGGGATCAAGGTGATGAAACCTTGAGAGGTTACTGAGAGACACAGTTTCTCTGAAATGTTGGTGCTGCAGCTGCTACTTCCAGATAAAGGGCAAGTTTGCCTGTAGGTTTCTGCCAGCAGTAGTTAACACGAATTCTGGCAAAAGCCCCAATTTCTCTTCAAAGACAAAGACCGAAGGGAGTTGGCATAGCTTAAAAATGCTGCTACAAAGACTACCTTTTCAAAAATATTTCATAAATTTTTGATTATATTTAATATATATACATACATCTGCCAAGGTTTTAAGTTTATGCCATCAGCCTAATACACAGACTCTAACTAGGCAGAATGAGTCATCTATTTTTAGCCATTCTGTTGTTTGGCTGCCTGAAACAAACATTTGTGGGTAAAACCGAGAGATGAAGAACAATCCAGACATGAAAGGAAGATATTATGACATAAATGATGTTATTAATTTATAAATTTCCCATTAAAATTTCTCACAAATTTTGTTTGTAAGTGATTCTTCACACATCCATCTTCATGGAAAGTTAGCATGGACTATTTACTTGGTATCTTGGAGGTTAGCAAGACAGATTCCTCTAACTTGTCCCACTTATTTTTATAAAAAAACTCCCCAGGGAATCTTATCTTGGAAGGTGTTGTTCTCAAAAGGTTTTAGCAACTAATTCTATATTTAGACACCCTATACCTAGACAGATTGTATTCTTTGTCTGTGCTTGCCTGCAATCTAATTTTCATACAATGTAATTTTCCTGCTCTTCTTCCTTAGAAGTATGTGGAGGAAAGGGCAATGGCATGGGTGTAGTGTAGTTTGTTTGTTTGTTCTTAAAAGTATATGTATGAATCTTGCTTGGGAGCCATCCCCCGAAACGCTTCACAGTTTAAAAAAATTCCTCCCATCTTTCCTAACACTTTTAAATTACTTTAATATCCTCCAAATTACTGTTCCAATGCCCAAACACCCTCTGGGTGAAAAATCTTTTTCTTACGTCTAGTGTAAATCTTCCCTTGCACACCTTCAGGCCATTCTCTCAGGTCCTGTCACTGTCACCCAGGAGGAGCGATCAGTGTCTGCCCCTCCTCTACCCCTAGTCATGATGTTGAATGTCCCCTCAGTCTCCTCCAGGATGAACAGGCCAAGTGACCTCAGCTGCTCCTCCTCTGCCTTCTCCTCTAGACCATTATCTTCATGACACTCCTTTGGACACTAATAGCTTTATAACCTTTGCACATTCCAACACCCAAAGCTGCCCCCAGCACTCGAGGTGAGGCTGCCCAGTGCAGAGCAGAATGGTAAAATCCCCGCCCTCGCCTGGCTGGTGATGCTGTACTTGATGCCCGTCAGGACCCACTTGGCGCTCCAGGTTGCCAGGGCACTGCTGACTCATATCCAGCTTGCCATCAACCAGGACCCTCAGGTCCCTTTCCGTGGTGCTGCTCACCAGCCTCTCATTCCCAGTCTATCTGTACATCCAGGGTTGCCCCATCCCAGGTGCACAATCCAGCTCTTATCCTTGTTAAACTCCACCAAGCTGGTGATTGCCCAGCTCTCCAATTTGTTGAGGTCTCTCTGCAGGGCCTCACCACCTTTGAGGGAGTCAACAATTTCTCCCCATTTTGTATCATCTACAGACTTAGTGTACCTTCAAATCCTTTGTCCAAGTCATTTATGATGTTGAAGGACACAGGGCTTAAGATGGAGCCCTGTGGAACCCCACCAGTTACCATTCTTCTGATCTTGCAAGACTCAAACCCCAGTTTGAGAATCACGATTCTACTTCAGAAGCAACTATCATAAATAGTAAAAGGTTACTATGTCGCCAGAAAGTAATTTGTCAACTCTGTTACCAGCCAGGAGCATTCTAGTTATTACGTCCACTTATGAGTTGTATTGATCTTGGTAGTATTGTGCAGTCTTTACTCAAAGCAACAAAAATACGTTCTTAAACTCATGTAACCCTTTTAAATTAATTATTTGGAATGGTGAAAAAAGCATACATGCATAATACAGAAAGGATTTCCACAAATACACTGAAAATAAGACTAGCCCAAGATTTCTGTTTAAGACAACATCTATTTTAATTTGTGATTGTTTGTTTGTTTATTTACACATGATTTTTCACATAATGCTCCTCTAAAGAAGAAATTTGCTACAAGGCAACTGTAATTTTTCTGTGAAATACTGAAAGAAATCTAGGGATATAATTAGTAAATGATCTCCTTCTTCTTCTCCTAGATTGTAGCCCTTTTGTAGCTGCATTAAATGTTAACTTAAATATGAGAGTTCATAGTTAACCTTGAAATATCGGGATACAAAACATTTTTTAGTAATGTAAATTCATTGTATGCTCAAACACAAAAACAGTGAAATGGAAACATTATAGTGCTGATATTTTTAATCTTCATCACTTCATGGAAGGGCAAATCCTAATTGGCAATTTATTAAAAAGAAAAAAAAAGAAATCAGGGATGTCCTAGGTAAGGGTTTCTGGAGGCTTGAATGCAAGTGTTGTAATGCCTGAAAATAGATTATTACTACACACTCACTAGAGAATTTTTATGCCGGAAGAGAAAGAAAAATTATGGCAGGTCAGAAGACTGTGAAACACATGCCCTCTCTTCTCCTACCCTCCCTTTAATTATTGACAGCCTGTCACTTAGGTGCCATGGTATGATGAATAATAAAACACAGGATCCAAGCTACATTGCTTTCCAGGATTTATTCTTCCAAGTCAAATACTGCCATCTTAAGGCAGACCATACTTCACGTTTACAAGTTGGAGGGTTTTTTAGTAACTGAGGGGGTCATCACCTCAAACAAATGAAAAACCAGTTATTTTGAAGATCTTTCAGATTGATACCTTATACAAGATAATGGAGGGGATCTCCAAAGTTTGCCTTTTACCTTTGGGAATAAGGTTACCACTACATAAACACACCTAGATGTTATTTCGGGCAAAACATTATTGAAAACATTCAAATATTTCCCTTGTTGTAATGAGAGCTAGGAAGTTAAGATTACAGCCATACAAGAGATCCTGACTGCTAAGTACTTCCAAGTAAGCATACTGTGTGTTGTCAACACACAGGCAGTTCGTTGTGGAAGTAGAGTGTAAACTATTGCAATTCAATGGGTTGAAATTATGTGCCATATTTATGCTTTTTTCATTCCAGCAAAGTAGAACTTTAAGGTGACACTTGAGCATCAGATGATTATATCCATAGAACAAATAAGAAAAGGCTAATTACCCCTGCAAACAGATAATTCACAGTATATATTACCCAATTATTCAGCAGAGTAGCGACATTAACCTTCCTTTTCCTCTTGAAGTGCCCTGAAATTGAGATTCAGTCGTGAGAATCACAGTCTGTATTCAACCACAAGAATCACATGAAGAATTAGACAATAAAATGGTTGCAATGAAGACTATGACTTGCATGGTATCAATAAGTTGCCAAACCTTTCATTTAAACACTGCTGGTTTTGGCCGAGGTAGAGCTACTTCTCTTAACAGTGGCTAGTATGGGGCTGTGTTTTGGCTTTGTGCTGAACACAGAGTCGATAATACAAAGATGTTTTTGTTATTGCTGAGCAAGGATTGCACAGTCAGGGCCCTTTCTGCTTTTCACACTGCCATGTGGGCTAAGAGCCTGGGGGTGTGTGGGAGGTTGGGAGGAGACACAGCCAGGACAGGTGACCCAAACTGACCAAAGGGATATTCCAGACCTTGTGACATCAGGCTCAGTGCATAAAGTGGGAGAAGAGGGAGGTAGGAGGGGATGTTTGGACTGATGGGGTTTGACCTCCCAAGTCACCATTAGTGAGATGGGGCCCTGCTCTGCTGGGGATGGCTGAACACCTGCCCAACAACGGGAAAGGGTGAATTCATTCCTTGGTTTGCTTTGCTTGGGTGCACAGCTTTTGCTTTCCCTATTAAACTGCCTGCATCTCAACCCACGAATTTTTTTAGCTTTGACCCTTCTAATTCTACCCCTGATCCTGCTGGTGTGGCAGTAAGGGACTGTCTCCATGGGGCTGGGCTGCTGGTAGAATTAAACCACAACCAACACTGAGATATCTTTTTTAAAATATCTTATTAGAGTACAAAATCAGGTACATTTATTTTATATATATTTTTTTCATAATGTGAACTGCTGTTGCTATCTTACTGTACTGGCAGGATATGTATTTGTTAATACATAAATATTGTATTTAGTGCAAACACAACAAAACACCAGCCAACCAAAAAAACCAAATCAACAACAGCCAGATCCTGACTTCCATTTTCAAATAAGTATGCAAGTCAGTTAAAATTAGACAGGCTTTTTATATTCCTTAATATCCTACAAAGGAAAAGGATATTAAATCAGAATTTGACTAGACTCAAATTCTAGATTACATCCTTACAGACCTCATGATGTTTCACTTTCTGCTTGTGCTGTGTCAAAAATTGTAATCTGTTACTAGGTGTGAGCTCTCTGATATCACAAAGCGTCTTACCTCTTCTCTGTGCTGGCAAGTTCTTCTGTATTTTCACATGCAGCCTTGGTGTTGGGGGAACTTATCCTTTAAAGTATTCCTCCCACCCTCCAAAGAATAATTTTTTTCCAGAACAGTATCTTTATAAATTTTATGATGTATTTCATCAAACATATAATGACTTCAGATATCTCCCCAATTTTTCCACCTAATCCTCAAAAATACAAACCTCCCACACTGCACAGATTAAGACCTAAGTTTCTATTAATTTTTCAGGATAAGGGCCAAAAGCCATTAGTCCCCTCAAATTGTTTTAGCTCTGGGCTTACTGTAAGAGGCAGCCTGTCTTACTATTTTTAAATGCATATTTGAAAGCAGAGGCTGAAGGAAGATACTTGCTCTCGCCTTTCTTCTTACCTCCCTTCCCTTTTTCCTCACTCCTATGCCTGAAGTTCCTCATCACTGCTCATCCAATGCAGCACAGTGGACACACTCTCTTTATTGTTGTCATCAACTACATATTCTTCTCTCTGGCAAAATCAGCCAGGAGGAAGGGTACTTTCTCCATCTCCAGTACTCTGCCTGAGCAGAAGTGAGAATAATCCAGGGAGTGGGTTAACCTAATCAGTCTTCTAGCTGAGGACATCTACTCTCCACCAGCAATACCCTACTGTTCTATAGTAGGGCCACTTTTGAGCTTGATAAAAATTGCAGTTCTTTGGGAATGGAGAACTGAGGAGCCCCTGTTCATACCCACATATACTAAGGGCTCTGTCATGGTGCAACCCCAGCCAGCAGCTGAACTCACCATGGCTCACTGCTCCCTGTGGGATGGGAGAGAGAATCAGATGGGTAATGATGAGAAAACTCCCGGGTACAGAAAAAAACAGTTTAATAGGTAAATGTGCAAGCAAAGGAAAGCAAGAAATTCATTCCCTTCCCATTAGCAGGCAGGTGTTCAGCTTTCCCAGGAAAGCAGGGCTCCATCAAATATGGTGACTTGTGAAGAAAAATGCCATCACTCTGCATGTCCCTCTGTCTCTCTTCATCTTCCCTCCACTGTCGCCCTGTTTTTGAAAGCCTTCTGATAAGTTTATGTTCTCGAGTCAGATTTTCTCATGCACTGTACTAAAAACAATGGTTTTGTTTACGCTCCTTCCTGGAGAAGGAAAGCTGACTGACTGGTCGCTTCACCAGTCTGGTTGAGAGGTGGGATTTCATCTTCCAATCCTCTCACACTTTGCAAACTCTATAAAAGTGTGTATCAAAATAAATGGCTCTCCTTTTGGGGGCCTTGGCTGTTCTCCTAATTGTGGAGGATCTGTGCCTTTCTTCCATGACTGGGTGCTGTAGGTACAACACTCCACTTCACTGCTGAATGTGATGTCACATGGTCTGGGATATCCTGTCCCTGCCTCTCCTAATTCCTTGTTCACTGGTAGGATGGAGAGCTCTTGGATGTGTGCAAGCCCTTCTCAGCAATAAACAAAATATCCATGTACTGTTTCAGTCACCAATCAAAACATAGCCCCTTACAAACTACTGTGAAGAAATTTAAGTATATTCCAGCCAAAACCAGCACAACAGTGAAACAACTAGGATTCTACAAAAGCACTTTTAATCTGCTTCTAGACCCAAGTTGCAAATTCTGCTACGTCCTTCCATCTATTTCATAATGACATTCCTAACACACCACTTCAAAGCTACTGATGTTAAGCAAAGGTATGCAAAGGGAATAAACATACTAAATCACACAGTGCTATAACTTCATAACTCAGTGAAACTAATTCTATGTTAAATTTACTTATTAAAGTTAAATAACTACTGTGTCTTAACATTGGCAATATGGCCAAAGATTATAGACCCAGTATTCTAAAGGTCAGTCCTGAAATAGAGAGGAACATGTACTTTAAGGGTATCAGGACTAGATACAACATGGCAACTTAAAAAATTTCTTGTGTTCTCTTGCAACTGAAACTTATATACCATACTAATCTTGGGTCCCCAGTTTTTGTGGCCTATTTAAATATGTATAGAGATAAAACTGAAAAATGTTATAATCTATTGCTATGTGTGTAATAAACACTTACTATCATAAATTGAGGGGATTTTACTGCTTAATTTCCAGGCTAAGTTGTAGTAGCTTTCAGGAGTCTCACATTACTGATTTTATGACTCCTAATTTCATGAAACATAACTAGTGCTAATGAAGACATGAACTGTTAGTTACATCTGCCTTCTGACATTAATGTAGTGAAGATTTCACAGCTGATACTTGGTCATGTAATATTTCATTCTGCTTTTACTCTAAAACAGGTGGTTACTGTGCTTGTCTTCCCACGAAGCAACAGTGACACTCAGTGTTAAAACCCTTGCATAGACCAGAAGCACCCTCTGCTTACCCGTATTTCTCATCATTCATTTAAATCTCATTTAAATTACCACTGTAATTAAAAAATTGCTTAGTTCTTGCAGGCTATTAAAAAAAGAACAGTCTACTATCTTGAAAAATGAGCTAAACTCTCCATGTTTGTATCTAAAAGTTTTGCCTAACTTATTTAAAAAAACAAACAAACAAACAAACAAACAAAAAAACCAAAAAAACCCAAACAAACAAACAAAAAAAAAAAAAAAAAAAAAAAAAAAAAAAACAAAAAAAACC
>VZTR01031104.1:48304-61161 GCA_013400775.1 Chaetops frenatus
ACTTGGGGAAATTGGTTGAATTTATTGCCAATCAAATCAAAGTAGGATAATGAGAAGTAAAACCTACATCTTTCCTAACTCTTGTCTCCTTCCTTGGCCTAACTGCATTCACAATTCTCTGTCTCCTTCCCCCAGCCATTCAATAGGCCCAGAATAGTTACAGTCAGTTCATCATACCTTGTTTCTGCTGCTTCTTCTTCATCACATATTCTTACTCTGTCTCTGGTTGAAACTTGCTTCTGCTTGATGACTTTTTTTTTCCTTCTTACATTATCTAGTACATTATATAGTGCTGCTGCCATCACTGGCTGTCTTAGCCTTGGCCACTGTGGGTCTGTCTTAGGTGCTGGCTGACACTGGCTCTGTAAGACTGAGGGAAGGTTCTAGCAGCTTCTTAAAGAAGCTGGCTTTGTAGCCCCCCTATTCTGAAAACCCTGCCATGCCAACCCAATATAAACAAAATAAAATACAAAAATTATTTATGGGCTTTTATTTTAACAGTGGCAGCTGTATTAGCAACATTCTTTACTGTACCATGTTTACTGTGTTCTTCAGAACTGCAAGCTTTTATTTCTCAAAGGTTATATTTCCACAAATAAACATTTATTTCCCACATGAGTAAAGATTAGCTGAAGTATTTTATAATACCAACCTTGATATACTTTGTTAATATTAATTGGAGTCACTCAAATGTCTGTCTAAACATAATGTGGATCATGTTGCTTTGTTCTCTTCTATGGTTTTTATAACTGTTAAAAGATTCAGTCTTCTGTTTCATGGCAGTAGCAGGAATTCACATTTCCTACTGCTCTTACTAACTTAGAATTACTGAGCATCATCAGACTGTCACCTTTTCTAATGTTTAGAGTAACACTTTTACAGCAGAAGTGTCAGATGCCAAATTACCACTTACTATTCAGTACTTTCTTTAGTTCTTTCTTTCCTTCCTCACTTGACCGAGGGTGATGGTATTTTTTGAGTGCTGATTGCAGCCACCTCCTGGTTCTGCACATGGGTTCACCAGTACGGACAAGAACTGCAGGGAGAAAGCAGGCGTTGATTGTTTTGCTTGCACTTCTGTCTGCTGTGTTTAACTGGCTGCCTAATGAGAGGCAGCACAGCGAGAACTCTGGTAATGGCCAAGGGAAATGGGGTTCATGCACAGTGCTTCAATGCTGAGGAGTCTTATGTAAGAGATTGCAGGTTTCTCATAGCTAGAAAAAAAGGGGAATGATAAATCTACCAAGCGTGTACAAAGCATCATGAATTTGACCCTCTCCTCTCTTATTAGAGCTCTGCTTCATCAAGGGGTCTCGTAGTGATATGCATATTTAAAACTGCTGGGATAAGCCATCCCCTAGAACTACGGGTACAGTTATGGTTGTTAATCTTGATAATTCATTGTCTAGTCTGTTCCAAAGACCACCCAATCACCAAAGTTCTGTAGATTACCATTAGAGTTCAATGCTTCATTGCTCCTTTTTTTTTTTTTTTNTGCCATCCCTTTTCCTTGGCTAAACAGTCCTAGTAGTTTCCTTGAATGTTTTCATGTTGGCTAGACTTCAGTGTTTGCCTATGGACACTCTCTAGTATTTCCAGATTTTGTTGAGAAAATTGCCTGAATTTTGAAGTAGTACTTCTGTTTAGTACTTGATGTCCTCAGATCAGTAGGAGGACTTTTTCATGTTTTGCAGTCTGTACTCTGTAGGTATAATGCCTCTACTGCCTTTTCTCATGGAAGGATCAGATGTAGATTTAAGTTCATTTGTGGTGACAGGGTACCTTCATGTAAACTCTCGAAAGACCTTCTTTTTGTATTTATTAATAAACAACAGTATTTTTAAGAAAGGGATGAATGTAATACATGCTATAGCAATTTATGATCCTGCTGTAAAGTTACAGTTTATTTTTTTTTGGCAGCTGCTATAGTGCTCAGAACCTTGGGGTATAAAAGGCTAATTTTGTGCTTCAGTTCTCTTCTGTGACACTGATTTACTCTGCTAATCTACTCAACCATCCCATGCCCTCT
Organism: Chaetops frenatus; assembly: GCA_013400775.1. Classification (NCBI taxonomy): domain Eukaryota; kingdom Metazoa; phylum Chordata; class Aves; order Passeriformes; family Picathartidae; genus Chaetops; species Chaetops frenatus. The sequence continues at coordinate 50,334 of VZTR01031104.1, forward strand.
TCCCACAAGACCTGATGTTTTAATACCTTTATGACTCTTCTTGCCAGTTCAGTTAAAAAATAAAAAGAAAGGTTTCCCATCCCTTTCAGGATGGGAATGAAAGCACTTTTTAAATGGCTTGCAAATTACACTGAGCTAATTTGTAGTTATTTAGGTGTACCATCTCAGAAGCTACAAAATGAGAACTTAAGTAGGATATATTCTATTGCTGGTTACGCTAATGTGATGTACTAATATTGTCAGTTCTTGTGGGATATAGATTTTTTTTGTTTCTCTGACTAATCAAGCTGGGGACAATTTGTAGATCTGTGTGTTACTATACATGCTAATACTTTTCTGTCTTTTACAAGATGCATTGGTAACAAAATATTTCTGTCTCTAAAATATGATTACATCTGACAAAGTTTTTCTTTTTTTACAGATATTTTCCAACTTATCTCTGAATGAGCGTTGCCTTTCAGTGTCATTAGTCTGTAAATATTGGCGTGACCTCTGTTTAGATTTTCAGTTTTGGAAGCAACTGGATCTGAGTAGTCGTCAGCAGGTATGAGAATATCATTGTGGAATAATTGTTTTGATGACTCAGAATTTGTTCTTGGAACTTGTACCTTTGACCAGGGGTAAGCAAAAGAAACACATAAAATGGTGACATCTGCACTTTCATGGATTTTTCTGCTATTAGCTGAAAATGTCTGAGCCCTTAGATTGGTTCCTTTAAATACAGTGTATTTTGTCCGGTATCAGTTGTTAAACAGTGTGAGGACAAGTGCTCTTTGAAAGGAGTTGTGGGTTACCTGTCTCAGCTCTGCATCAGGTAGTCTGGAACTAGCAGACCTCTTATTAATTCAAAGACAAACATGAGCATTTCTGAGGATGCAGTAGTTGGAAGAATGGTCGCAAATGAGTCACCCTGCTTGCTCTGATTTTTTTTGACAAATTTTCTTTATTTTATTCTTCAGCTGGTATGGCTCCTACTCATTAGAAAAGAGACTGTGTTTGGTTGTTTTTTGGGATTTTTTAGGCCTTTAGCTGATCCTAGAATTAAATATTTGTGGATTTAATTTAGTGAGATCCCTAGGAGCCTAGCCTTAAATTGTACAGGGTAACTTCCCTCCTTGGAAAACTTTAGGGATGCCACTATTGTTTGGCCACTGCCCTTAGGTTTCTTGTTGAGTAGTGACTTGCAGGGGTTTATAAACAGTACCTTGAGAGTTTCATGAAAATACAGGGTACAGAGAAATAACCAACTGGAGGGTTGCATTTGAAGACTTTTTTTTTTTCTTTGCAATTTTTCATTGTGGTTTAACCGCAGCCACCAGCCAAGGCCCAGGCAGCCCTTTCCTCACTCCCCCACCAGTAGAGTTGGGGAGAGAACTGGGAGAATAAAAGCTACAAAACTCAAGAGTTTAAAGACAATTTAACAGGAAAAGCAAAAGTTAGACACACATGCACAAAACAAGCAAGACAAAGAATTAATTCACTGCTTCCTGTTGGCTGGCAGGTGCTCAGCCATTCCCAGTACAGCAGGACTCCATCACACAGAACAATGATTTGAGAAGACAAATCTCATCACTGGAAATGTCCCCCCCTTCCTCCTTCTCCCCCTCACTAATTTATACACTATGCATGGTGCTGCATGGTCTGGAATACCCCTTAGGTCAGTTGGGGGTCACTCGTCCTCACTGTGTTCCCTCTCAACCTCCCAGCCTCTTTGCCAGTGTGGCCAGGTGAAAAGCAGAAAAAGCCTTGGCTCTGTGCATTCGTGGTTCAGCAATAAGAAAACCAGCACAAATCCAGAACATAGTCCCATACTAGTCACTGTGAAGAAAATTACTTCTACCCAGGCAAAACCAGCACAGTTATTTCCCATCTTAACACCCACCTGATGAAAGAGTAAGAAAAAAGATTTGACTTGCTACAAATAAAAAACAGATTGAATGCAGCAAAAACTGTTTCTCAGCTGTGTAAGACAAAAATCAAAAGGGATTAGTGTTGCTCTCTTGCCCTCTTTGGTTAAAGCTAAGTCTTGTCTATGCCAAGTGGTGGGTAAGTATTTCTGAGTGGTCCTTTATAGGATTGTCTTCTTTTAAGATTATTGTCATTTTGTCTAACGACAATGTGTATAGATACAAAATGGATAGAATGTTTTTTTTACAAAGGTGTTAAGGAAACTTTGCTGTCTGAGCATCCAGGGGCCGCTCTGTCAGCCGCACTTGGGACCGAAGCCCTACTGCGGCAGCGGCCTCAGGGAGGTGATGGATGCCCTGCTCAGCTCCCTGCACACCCCACACAGTCAGACCACTTTCCTTACTGCCTTGACTTCAGGTTTCCCACAGCAGAGTCTCAGACCTCTGCGTCCTTAAAATAAGGTAATCATTGGGCAACAACAGAATAACAGCTCAAGCTGGTGCCAAGGAGGAGGGACCCTAACACAGGGACCCCTGTGCTTTTATACCCTCACTATCTGCATGGGTGCATCTGGGGGCTCTTGGCTCCCGCTGTATTTCCAAGTGTCCTTCACCTGGCTGTGCCACAGGTCTCTGTGGCCTTTGTTATGCAAAGGGTTGGCACCAGTTCATGGTCTTTTGCCTCTGGCTGTGCCGCCCAGAGCTCAGCCTGAGCTCCACTGCAACTGGACCCCGAGCTACTTAAGTGGATTTCCAACAGTCCTCCCTTTGGTTTAATCAAGCATACCTGCTAATATATTAAAAATGAAAAAAGACAAGTTTTAAGACATTGAAACACTGCCCTTCCATACAGCTTTACTACAAGTAACAAACATAATAGAATGAAGGCTAACACAATTGCCATAGGGCAGAAATGGCTATCAATATGACATCACATATATTTCAGTAAACAAAGGCAGTAATGTTTTTTGGCCACAAGTTACATAGTTCTGTTATTAGTTAGTATTCTGCCTTCTGTTGGTTAAATGATTGCTGCACTATGGTAATTAGTCCACACGCTCAGTCTTTCTGGTCGTTAGGCTTGGTGAGTTTCTCGTGTTGGTGGTCTGTGGTGTTTGCCATCTCCCCTTGCCACAATCGCCTTCTACCCGGAGTAAGTTGGAGTTGATACAATACAGTTGCTGAGTTGGCTTTTTAAGTTTCTTCCTTATCTAAGTTCTGCCAAATGTCGTTTTGGTCTGTAAATTCTGCATTCTTTGTGTCCACTGTCAGTAGTACATTACTCTCCCCAGGCTTTGTTAACGTCCTCTAGGAGCTGAGGCCTTTGAAGCACATCAGACCCTAAACCTTAATAAGGCAATTCTGCCAACTAGTGATATATCTTTCTAATACCTGGACATCACAGATAGTCTATTCATGGCTGAAAAGAGAAGTAGGTCTGTGGTTACCCTCCTAACTCTGGAGCTCAGTCTGGTACTTGAGATTTTCTGTCAAGTTGGGCAGCCGTTTGAGATTGTTTTTGTGGTGGCATAAATTCCTGAAGCTGCCCATATTTTGTATACTTGTCTAGCTGTTGTCTCTCCCTCTGTGAGCTTTATCATGGAACCATCTAGCTACAGTCTACATATTCTGTCAGAACTGGCTTTCCCCCAATTGCCGATATTCTGTCAAAACCATCAGCCCCCTCCCCCAGTGAAGCAAACCAATTATAGTAAAATATTCATCCATAGGTAGTATTTGTAAAGGTATAGTTTAATTTTTCTTATAGCTCATGGAAATTTATCTTACAAACAGCCATTTTTGTCCTAATGAAATTAAAGACCTTTGTGGAAAAAGTTATATGTGAGTATTTGTTTTTTCTTTTCAGGTCACTGATGAGCTGTTGGAAAAAATAGCATCAAGAAGCCAGAATATTACTGAAATCAATATTTCTGATTGTCGCAATGTATCTGATACAGGAGTGTGCATATTAGCAATTAAATGTCCTGGGCTCCTAAGGTATACTGCCTACAGGTGTAAACAGCTTTCTGACACCTCTATTATTGCAGTTGCCTCTCAGTGTCCTCTTCTACAGAAAGTGCATGTGGGCAATCAAGACAGACTCACTGATGAAGGCCTGAAGCAGGTAACCATCCATTCTACCAATTTTGTCTTTAAACTTAGTATATTTCAGCTTACCAAGTAGAAGAAGATACCCTTTCTCAGTATTTAATTAAAATCACAAAAAATCTTCTGTTTTAAAAGTTGATGTATGGAGACTTTTTTTGGTGCAGTGAATGCTGTTCTCTAGAGACTGCACATACTTTCTTTTTCTTTTTAATACCCAGGGATTGAATGATCCCTTTTATAGTTAAATCTGCAGTTTGACATCGTATACTTCACTTCTGTTAGACTCAGTTTTCCTGAGCTTGGTTGCTATTCAAAACCTGTGTTTAAGTGACTCATTTTTGCTTCATGAGCACTAAGATCTTTATTTGTTAGATATGCAGGAAGGTTTCATCAACTCTCTGAGAGTGTTAAAGTAGCATTTAGGAGTTATGGCAAATCAAATAAGCTACTGAGTATAAAGGCATTGTTAGCTACCTGTACACCCAGTAAATAGCTTAGTTCTTATGTGCTGCTCTTAGCTCTGTTTTGTTGACTGTAGTTAGCAACTTCATTTTGTCGTGTATGTAATTAGAATCTTTCTTGTTTGTATATAGTGTTTCAAAGCCTGAAAGGAATGATAATCTTTAATGGGGGCGGGAGAAGAAGAAAAAAATCTTTTCTCCCAAATCTACATTTCAGTCAAATCCTGTTGTTTTTTTTTCCCTTTGATTTCAATAATTGCAGCTCGGTTCAAAATGCAGGGAATTGAAAGACATACATTTTGGGCAATGTTACAAGATCTCAGATGAAGGAATGATCATTATAGCTAAAGGCTGTCTGAAGCTGCAAAGAATATATATGCAAGAAAACAAATTAGTAAGTACATATTGTGATTTTTTTTTTCTTCCCAAGGCATTTTGATTGTCAAAGCTTTCTCTTGCTCTTTATCTTTTAAAAATTTTCTTTAGAATGGATGCTTTTTTCAAGTGAATTGCTTAAAAATGTTTCTGGCTGTGAAAATTGCAATTCTGCAGAGATGGCTCAGAAGGTGACGCAAAGTACCAGTTAAGCTAAATGTATTAACTTCTTGTTTTTAACGTGATATTTCAGGAGTAGTTGTTTGAGAGATTCGTGGTTTGTGTAGGAAAATACTTAGTTCATGTGGAATGTTTATTTTGTTTCTACAGGTGCAGTAAAAAGTGCAAACCTAGCTAAAAGATTTTTGGAGCTTGGGTTCTTGATTAGTGGTGATGTAGTCTGATAATATTTTCTTGAAATATGTCACTTCCTTATCAGGATAGAGTAGTGTGCCAGTGCTAGTAGAAGGAAGTTGTTGAGGAGTAATAAAATAATCTTGTGTCCTAATTTTAAGCAGTCTCTGAAATGATGGTTTCTAATGTAGAAAGAGAGTAGCTTATGAGTGGTATAGCAGATCAGTGTCTTGTTTTTTTTAAAAAAATTATTTTATTTTTAAAATTTGTTTCTTGCAAGAAAGTAGTAAAACTTGCTTGCAGTTGAATTTTTAGCTATCAGCTAACATCATGGTTATAACCTTTGTTTCAAAAGTGCTGAACTGGAACAAATAAATTGTGTTTGTAAGAAAACAGCATACCTTGTATTCAAGAATCATTTGATATTTGGCTTCAAATAGACAAAGAGATGCTAATGCTTGAGTTTGGTTTTTTTTTTAATATAAACCGTTCTCAAATCAACAAAGAAAGAAAAAGGTAGCCAGTTACTGGTTTTGATCAGGACTGTAAAAAGTTGAAAAATAGAAGATAGAGACCTAAACTAAGATTTCTGTATCATTTAAATGCAGAAAAAGGCTGTATCCCTCCTCCTGTATTGAAACATAGTCTTGAATTCTGTCAAAGCTAGTCCTTTTAATACTTACCTTCATACATAAAAAACTTTAAATATGAAAAAGAAAAATAAATTTATCTGATATCTCTGGAAGGAAAAACATCTTCCTTCTCTGGAAAGGGAAAGGTGGGCTAATGCAAATTATTTATCTTTGAAAGAAAGAGGAAAACCTTCAAGATTTGCATAATTGTATGTGAAAGATGGCTTAATTGTAATTAGGAATGCTGTATGTTTAAATATCTGCATAAATGCTTGATCTTTGGATAATATGTAGGCAAGATACTAACTTAGCTTTCCTTGTAGATGCATCTTAGAGTTCTCATCGTTGAAGTTTTTATTCTCTTTATAGTGTGAAATGTAACCTACGAAGTTGTTATTGCAGTTATTACCACTTAAAGATATTTTGTGGTTTTAATATCTGAAATGTCAACAAAGTTCCTGGTTGAAATGGAACATAGAAAGTATCTTAATTCCTTTTAATTAAGAGCAATTGTGAAATGTGCTCTCAACTTGCACTCTACTTGGTTGTTTTCATTGTTGAAAATGTAACACTGATTTTTAATTGCAAATAAGACAAAAATATTTGCTGTCAAATGAATAGAAAATTTCTCTAGATTTTGTCCCTTCTGGTAGTTTGTTTAGTGACTTACCAAAACTGAATTTTTGCCTAGTTTTTCATGAATGGATTTTCTTTTTTTTAGTATCGAATTGTACTTAAATTTGTGCCCATCCTTAGTTTTTCAGGGAGAAGAAAAAGTCTTGGGTCAAACTTGGTATAGCTCTGTAAAATTAAAATTCAGCTCCATAAATCTTCATACATACACATGAAATAAGTTGTGAAGCTGTTATGAACTCCAGGGTGTTGAATCCTTAGAACGAAATAACATTTGAACTATGCCACAAGATGACAAAACTGAAGAAGCTGCTGTGCTTTCCCCTAGCTAGGAGCAAGAGACTTTCAAGTTTGCTGGCAGTGTAGTTTTGTGTGATGAACCAAGATAACTTTTAAGAAGTTCTCATGCAGTTATAAAATAGAAACTTTTACATTCCAAAATACATATAAAAATGAAAAATACAGGAATTGTTTAGTTGTGGAATTATCTTAGAAAGGAGTAATGGTTGGCAAATGGTTTGTCAGAATCTCTGGGTTACTTTTCTCCCTTCTAAAAAATCTCCTTATTATTTGCTGTGGCACATATTACTTCCTGATCTTCTGGTGAAGAAAGTGGTTTGAGGAAATGTGTTTGTGTGTTTTCAGTATGAATAAGTATTCATTCTCAGAAACCAAACTATTCTGTGGCAAGAAAAGTGTACTTGACGTATGCAGGCTTGGTCTATGCATTTAAAGTTCATACATTGTCAGTATGCTATGGAAAGAGAACTCGATCCTCCCCTGTTAAGCAACTGCTGTTGCATCCATGTAAATAATGTAAATAGTCTCTTTGTTTTTTGTAATTTCTTGTTTGTTACTTTCTCAGAGGTGCTCAAAGTCGTGCATGTGACTCTTACAGGCAATTTCTGTTAATTTCAAAATGTGTAGTGCATTACAGATAGTACATGCTGGTTGAGTTTTCATGTAGGCTTCTCTCACACTAATGGATTTTACACTTCAAAAATACATCTAGGCAGAGGCAACCATCAGCTAAATAATGCCTTTGTAAGTGTTACTTTGCAGTGAAATGTGTGTGGATCAGGCAACACAGTTCAGTTGCTTCATCTGTTGCTAAGTAACTCTGTTATCAGACTGCTGGGCAGAAAAAAAAAAAAGGAGAATTTATGTTCTGATTGTTGAATATGCTAGACATTTCACAGAAAAATAGACCCTTTCCTGTCTTTGAAGTGCTGATTATGTCATGGTAATAAGTGAAAGCTGCAATTAATAAATGGGACAAAGGACATAGGAGGAAAACATTAATGTTGCATGGCTAACTCAACAACAGAAGGTTGTTGTTGTTTGCATAACTAGGATTTGTATCTCTTCAAAACATGTTTATTTTTCCTCTGTCCTTTGAATGAAAGAATAATTATATGCTGAGCCTCTTTTCTGAAGCATACTGGCCAAATTGGGAACCTAGTTAAAAAAAAAACTATGACTTTGCAGGACTTATGAAGTATGCCACTGTGTTGTCTCTCCTGTCTGCCCCCAAGCAGTCATAATCTCACAGAATTTCAGTGTAAATAGAAGAACAGATTACAGCTCTGCCCAGACAAAACTAGAAAATTTCTTCATTTCTTCTGTGTTTGCATCATGTGAATGTTCAATGTGAATGAAGGTGGTGGAAGATGAATGGGTTAATTTCATAGTTATCTTTGTACCAATTGTTGATTTTATCTTTCCACCCCACACAGAGAGTACATAGTTTAGGTGCAAGGTCAGAGAACTGCTCCACGCTAACATGTAGTACTCTCACTGAGACACAGAGTGGTGAGTACTTAACCTTATTTGCAACTTCGCATGGAAGGGTAGAGTCCTAAAAGATTTTAAAGGTTTTTGTGAGATGCAGAGCTCACTGACAACAGTGCATCCAAAGGGAAGGCTTATCTCCAGAAGCTTTTGCACAAGCTGTCTGTTTTCCATCTTACTAATAGAGTAGATGTAGATTTGAGAGCTCACAGAAGAGCTGGAGAAAAGCTTTTTCCAGGTAACTAATTTGATTTAACACACTTTTTTTTTTTTTTTTTTGTTTTTTTTTTTCTTTTTTTTAATTTGGCAAATTAATGGTTAAAATTTAAAACAAGGGGTTNNAGTTGTTCCTTTCCAATAAAATGATGTTATGAAGTGGATTGTTAAAGGCAAATAATTTTTTTGATGGTTCCCAGATATGTTCATTAAGACAGTTAGAATATAACTTGACCATGTTTCTATTTCTTTGTTAGACTCTTGAATTTCACGGTAACCAAGTTTTGGTCCAGTTGGCAATATGCTTGATATGTGGTAACACTTTTTAAGTACATATTTTACAGGTGGCATTTAACAGTTTTTTAAGATGAGTATTCTGTTAGTGTTCTGCTTACCTTTGCAGTTTACAGCAGATAAGATTTGAAATTCAAGTTAACTGTGATGCTATGTTTGATAGAAACTGCAGTGCTTTAGATATGTGAATAATATACTTCCGTTTCAGTAGGAAAGAATTAACATAGAATAAACAAAACATTACAGTTTTGTCACATATTTAAACAGTTAACATATGCTTTTAAAGCATTGACTGGAATCAACTTAGTATAAAATGCGTAGGAAAAAATAAATTTTCATATTTTCAGAATAATCAGCATTGTGTAAGCTGATAAATTTGGTTTTGTCTTTTAATGATATTGCCCTCCCCACTTAGGTTTTTACTTTGGGAAGCATTTCCATGCCTGCTTCATACTTGTCATCTACAGAACACTTACTTCAGCACTGTACCTTGTGTCACAGGCATTGAGAGGAGAGAGTATTCTGCTTTGAGTTTAGCCCAGACAAATTGTTTCAGGAAGAAAGTCAGTATGTAAGGCATATAAACTGCACAGTGTCAAATGTTTAGAATGTATGGAAATACCTTACTTTGCTTCAATGGTAACAAGTAAATGAAAGATTTTTTGAGAAAAATATTCCAAAAGAATGTAATTTCCCTGTCCTTTTTCCATCCCCCACAATATATTCCATATGCTAGTTCTCTTTTTACACACAATTGCTTAAAACTGTTCTACTTGTAGAAATTTCAGAAAAAGAGTTGTTTTCCCATGTTTTTTCAGACATGCTTTCCCAAAATACTTCTGAACTACTTTATTTTGTTACTTGATGTTTTGAAAAGAACTGTAGTTGCTCCAGACTTCCCCCTTCAATTACTATTTTTACAATTAAACCACCATGTTCAGCAGGAGCCTGTTGCTGGTTTTTCTTTGCAGACACAACCACCACCTTCTCCTTCAGACATGACCTAAGTTTCCCGCGGCAGTCTCAGACATTGAATTTATAAAAATAACTGGTTTAGTAGAGATACGACATGAGGTCACCGAAGGTTGGATGCCTTCAAAGAGGGACCCAGAACAAAGAAAACCCCAGGCAATTATACCCTTATGACTTATGCCCCCGCCTTTCACACACACTTCTCATGCCTTGATCTAATGGTGATATTTGGTTTGTAGTCTTCTAGCACTTTCCTGGATTCTTTCTCAATGTCTACCACACAGGCAGGCCATTGTTTCTTGTCTTGTTGAGTTACAACAAGAGTTACTTGTGCTGACAACTGCAGCCTTCTCATTTTCTGCTTTTTTCCTGGTGCACCTGCTCACTGGCAGACCAAGAAAAGCTAAAAAAACCACTAGTCTTCGTATAATAAACATGGCCTAGCAGCAACTGGAACATCACTATGTTATCAATATGCTTTTCATAAAGCTAAAGCACAGCACTGTACCAGTTCCTAGGAAGATGACTAAGCAAATTAATTATTCTGGCTGAAAGCATATCTAGGTTTAGGTGCACATCTTCTGGCCTAAGTCTTCAGCAAATCCAGCTACTGATGCTAAGCAAGCAGCATGTTAAATTGCACAGCTTTGTAACTTCATATAGCTCATTCTACTTAAGACTTGTTTATACTGAATAACTAGCGTCTCTCTCAATAACTAGTTGCTTGCTAAAAATGTATATATATAGTCAGGAAGATTGTGGAGTCATGGAATGGTTTNCATAACTGGGAAAATTAATGGCTAAAATTATAACACAGTGGTTGCTGTGAAACTTAACAGGTGGTAGTTACAAATTTGTTCCTCCCTAGTCCACCCAGTGTCTGTGTTTTTTTGTGGTGAACTAGATACAGATAATGAGAGAAAGCTTCTAAAGATAGTGAGGTGGAGTTTTAGGTACTGTAAGAGAATGACAATATTCCTACCTCTATACTTTGTTCCCTTGGTCTCTTCTCTTTTACAAGCTCATTTAGGAGTGGATGGGCTGCTGTAGTAGCTGCTGTGGCAGCAGTTGTTCCTTTCCAATA
>VZTR01031105.1:10061-31722 GCA_013400775.1 Chaetops frenatus
AAACATTTTTATTGATTTTTTTCCTTCTTTTTTTTTTTTTTTTGTTACAATCACAGTAAAAATAATAAGTTCCTTTTGCTTTAGGCTTATCAAATCTGTATAACAGATAACAACCTAACTATGGTAAGAGCAACAGATAACATTCAGGAGAAAATAAATTTAAAATTCTTCCTTTCTGAGAAAGAATGGTAGGATTTTTTTCCCTCCAAGCAATACAGGGTTTACATAAGAAAAGAAATTTGTGACAATAAAACAGAACCAGCCTGAAATCCAAATTCCATATATTTTTAGGTATCCTCTCCTCCTCCCAAGTGCATACAGTGCTATTTTGTTTTATTCAATGATCACTGGAAATGTCTTTGTCTGAAGATACCTTCATTCTCATTTATATCAAGGTATCAGTACATTTAACAGTCAGCAACAGAGTTGCAACCATAGGCAATCATAATATCTATCAGAATTAATCCATCTGAAGAAGCGTCAACATCGAATTTGAAAAAAAAGTTTCTACTGTCAAGAGAATTAAAAGATTTTTAAAATGTTCCCTTGCCTTTAGTTCAGAACGAGTACAGAGATATCAAGTGTTTATGAAATATTATTGGACTCATATGATACGACTACAGAATAAGGTCTCTCAAGATTTTTTTAAGTATAGCCCTCTTTTGGACCCATGTCTCCTCATTCAATACACAATATTCCCTTTCCTAATTCTCAGACGAGACAGTTGACAACTCAGTTCCTGCAGAACTTAAGGATAAAACAAGGCTGAAGACTTATGGCCAGGAATTAGTAACTGATTTACTATGATTTCCAGAAAGAATAATAACTGGTTTGCTTTTTCACTATGTTTTTAAGGGGTTTCCACCCACTGTCAGAAGTTGTTGAAACACACTCATCCAAGGAGGGATGGATGCCACTGGAGGAAGGGAGAAAAATGAACATCCCATGTAGTGATCAGTGAGGAAATGTATCTGACAGCAAATCAAGTATACTTAAGAAGGATTTCAGACAGGCTCTCATTACTTTCTGGAAAATTTTCTGGAAAAGGTGATCCCTTCAGTAACACTGCCCTGTATGTTCAGCACTGGACTCAAAAGTTCTAAAAGATCTTTTAACCTTCTTTCTTTCTTCCCATCATGATTCCTTCAGGGCGAAAAATTAAAAAATAATAGTAAGAAGAAAATATAAATCCCTTTAGAGGAGACCTAAAGAACAAAGTCAGTAAATATCAGTAATGGGCCACAAAAAGTGGGGCTTAATTGCTCTAAAAAGATCAATTCAGAGCACAAGAACCCCCAAAATTTCTGCATACAGTCAAGAAGACAAAGTAAAAATATTAAAATTCAGGGAAACTACAAGAGGAACTAAGCCATCAGCAAGGAACTAGGACATCCTTACAAAGTTCAGCAGTCTCAGTGAACTTAAAAACATCTCAAACCACCTCATTTTCCTTTCAAGCTTGTCACCTGGATACATCTCTTAAGCAGCATTATCAGCTCAGTCCATTACTCATTAGCGAATATACTGCCTCTAACAACACGCTATAAGAATACTTCTGCATGCACTGTGTAAGGCTGAGCTACTGCTCCAAAGGATTAGAAAAAATCAATATTTAGAGGCTGTGAGATGTATCACAAAGCTGTGATTATGTAAGCCAGCCAAAGGGTTGTATTAGAATTAGACCTGGCTGTAAGCCTAGAAAACCTTTGGGCTGATGTCTAGAGGATTTTGCTTTCTGGGTTTTTGTTTTCATCAGTTGGCAGATCATATTCAATACAACAGCCTACACAAAGCAAGAAACAGAAAATAAGGAAAGAGAAAATAAGACAGAAGAAAGGATGGAGAAAAAAAAGAAAGAAAATACATGGTTAAAACATAACACTGCAAATTCTGTGAAAGCAGAATCCTCAAAAATTACAAAATAGCTCTCTCAAATTAAAAGTAATTAATCAAAATTAGCAGCAATGCCTTCAACATTTTTCTAATATATCACTGAATATGGCAATATTATATTTCTTTTAGAGTATGACAACAAAATGGAGTGAGCTAAGAGGAAAAAACAACTCCACAAAAAATACATGTTATGTCTACTCTAGGGACATCATCTAACAGTTTATTACTTCTTATTGTCTCATATTCTTCAGAAAGAAAGTGATTCTTTTGCTATTACAAACCTATATTTGATTTATCTATTTCTCCTTTCCATGTCCACTCTGTTCACGATGCTCTTAGACAACTGGAAAAAGGATTTTACGATTCCACTACATTTTGCTAGTCCTGTCTGATTTTAAATATGCAGAACCCACCACTCCAGTGCATCCAGACCTAGCTGCCTCTTTGCTTCCACATGTGGAAAAAGGAACCAACCTTCAGTGATCAAAAGGCAGGAAAACAAGTCACATTTCTTGAAAAATTATCAGTGTAATACTTCATGGATATTCTTAACATCAGTGTTGTTACAGGCATTAGAGATGACACTAAAACAGGCAAGCAACATGGATTTTCAATATAACTTATATTTCTTCATATAAAAAAAAAGTCACAAGCCAGAATAAGAGTCCCAATGACATGGGAGCTTTAGCAAAATTGGGAGTCGAATGCAGGTTTTTCAAGATATTGTACAATTAACTACATACAAAACTAACACAAAAAACTAATCTAAAAATCTCCATAATTCTGAAGATGCAAGCCTACTTCCTATTCTATTTATTTGAGCACCAGAATTCTCTTATACCCTAACATTTCAATAACCAGCAGCTACGCTAGAGGGCTACTGTTGGTTATATTTCTGCTCCTTTCCATGCCAGTGGTGATCAGCTGCAGCTGAGTTCATTAGAAAGGAAGGTTTTCAAAGTACCAAATGTGTAGTACAAAAAAGCTGCAAGTGGGTCCCAAAGCATTTGTTGGTCATATATGACACACATGACAGGTTTTAACATTAGATCTGGATGTTGACTCTCAAGAACAGGGTTAGAAAATTGTACTGTACTTCTGTGCTCTCCCCCCAGTCCATATAGCTAGATCAAATCTAGTTTGAGAGTCAGAAAAAAAAAACGTAGTAAAATAAAATATATCGACCAGCAGAACAGATACGAGGAAATAAATGGTTTCCATCTCTATAATACTGGATCCACTTTGATATGTGAAAATGCACTCTGCTTATCACAAAAGAGAACATATCGTCATTAATTGGTAGAATTTACTTGCAGCTGACTCAAAATTCCTAAGCCTCTTCATTACATCTGCTTTTTTGTTTAAAACTAATTTAAGAAAACTAAACTGTTTTACAGGTTTTTCCCTTTATTTTTTTTTAAATAAGGATTTCACCACTTTTCTGTATTTAATCGAGTTAATAAAGACTTTGTAAATACTTGAACAAATATTTTAACTTCCTACAATATCATCACTCTCCCCATAGTAAGGAAAGAGCTATAAGGAATGAAAGTTACACTTTTGTTATGACCAGAACCTAGAAGAGCAACATTATCTGACTGGAAATCTGCCATTTTCTTATACAATACCACAACATACAAGTATGTATTTTAATCAATTTTAGGGGTGGATTATTTCACAGACATGAGCCTTCCTGGTTCATGTGGAAAATTTAACTTCTAAAATATCCAGATCTTTCAAATCTCCAGCTGAGTTTTTCACAAGTGTAGAATATAGTGAAGCATCAATGCTCCTGGACTGTATGAATGCAAATATGCTGAATATGCACCTGTTCCATCCCTGTGGCCATGGGACTATATCACACACTGGATCCACAACAGCTATTTCACCAAATGAAGACAGAGTCACCATTTAAAGTATTGAAGTCTTTTCAAATAGAGCCACACTAGAGCTGGGATTATGGATTTTTCAATATTTCTAAAATTAAATAAGTATATTTAATATTAATTTTGTGTATGAAAAAATGTGTATGGCTTGCAATCTCACTTTGCGTAGTGGATTACTGACAGTGACTGACAGTCACATCTGAGGAGTCCTTGCAGCAACATCAAGTACTTGCTACCCAACACCATAGGAAAACCTAAACCAACAATGCTAGCTCAACATTTTTATTGGCTTGCACAATTACTGACCCTTGCCTTATCTTACTTCGACAAATAGGATACTCTTGTGGTGTTTCACACAGGATGTAAAATTCTACAACCACTTTGATGGGCACTAGTATCCTAATTACTGTGTCAAGATACTGACATCAAGATATCTCTCAGAAATAAAAGGTCTGGATATGCACATTGGCTGCCTGCCTCTTGAGGGAAAAAAACCCCAATTTGGAATGAAAAAACCCAAACACATACCGTCTAAAGGGGTTGTTTTCCTGTTTTTCCTATTGCAAAATCCAGCTGTACTTTACTATAAAGAACTACTACTGAGTGCAACATTACCAACACTCCTCCTTCCCGAAATCTACTTTGTAAGAAATGTTCACACGAGTAAGTTGGATATTGAGAAATTATTTAAATTTTTAATGCACTGCATTTGTATATGAGCATTACATTTAAAAAGCAGCTTAAATACACTCTGCGCATTAGAATTTTATCATTGCAAACCAACATTAGAAAATACTGTCATCGACTGAAAAAACAAAAAGACATTCTTATAACTGGAAAATCAATCACCAAAACCACTAAATGTCACAGCTCAACGTTCCAGAGAAGCACTGATAATTGTTAGTTCTACAACTACACAAATGATATATGTCTTCAGTCAAGGAAGTAGGTGTCAGTTTTTTAGGAAACTGTACATATATTGATTTTACATTTATTTAACATGGCTGTTGTGAGACACTTTATTCTTCTGATAAACTATGATTGTTTATCAAAAGATTCTGTAATTCAAGAGAAACATTCATAAAGTGTGTGAAAATGGAAATCACCAGCCCACAGAAATCAAGTCCACAAAATCCAATTTTGTGGATTTATAGCAGAAAGGTATTAAACTACTGTCTTGCAGGAACAGCAGAGTAGGCACTGAAGTATAACTGGCACAGCAGTAATGATTAAGTTGACATGTCCTCCTGTCACAGCTGTTAATCAGCTTAATAGCAGTTACATTATTGACATTCTTGTAATTACTTTTCCTACAGCATATTTGTGCAAAATGTATTTGACTTTAATTTTGAGTATTCAAAGGTGAGTTCAGTTCTCAAAATGTATTGTCAAAGTACTGGTGCTAAATGCAGGAATCAACTCCACAGGTTACCACAATTATCTTAATATACTAGGACTACCTGCTACCTCAGCAAATATACAAATAGATTTGTTGTACCTTGCCATCTTCTGAACAAACACCCATGTGCTCTCCGCTTTCATCCAGGCTGATCTGATTTATCTTCACTGGGCTCTAGATAAAGAAAATAAAGAAAAAATACTTAAAATTTTACATCCCCAATGACATGCTTTAACAATCCTTGCTGAGTAATGTTTAGTTGCATGAATCTAAAAACCCTCACAGAATAGGTATTTCTGTGACAAAGCCAAAAGACAGCCTTCTTTCCAGCCTTTTGCCCAACTCTAAAATTTTTACATTCTTTTTGCAATTACCTGCCTCAGGGCTCTGGAACTCATGAAGTGCCAGGCTCCCAGACCATAAGCATCTGTGCCTGTGCACCACAGCTATTACTTCCCACTATCGAAACTTGGGATAAAATATGGTGACCACCCAGGCATCAGGGCAACTGAAAACTTTTCCAGTTTGATCTGATGGCTAGGCTGGTAATTATTTCTTTCTTCAAATTCCTTCTCTTACTTTGATTTTTGGCTCTAGTACTCAGAAGTGAGTATTAGAAGGTACTGAAGTGCAACATAGGTTTACTCATTCTTAGACAAATATGGAGAAAAGCCTGAAAACTGTCCCAGTTCAATAAATTTTCCCTTCCCTATCCAAATATACTTTTGGTTCCAACGTACAGCATTAGACAGCACCTGCTACTGTTTACTTACCTTAAACTGCTATTCATACCTGAGGTACAGAGGACTAACTTATAACATCATTTGGATAACCTGATGCAAATCCTCCGTCATACAAAACCCAATCCAACTATATTCAAGTACCAAGAAACTTCTTATGTATCATGATCCTGATTTCACCCTCTGTAAAAAATAGCTCATCATTTCAAGAATCAATGAAGGATCTTCACAGTAGGACTCCCACACTTTTAAGAACACTTTTCTTATTCTCATAAAATATTGAATGGATTGAACTATAAGTTAGATCACTCCCGTGATTCTGAGTATGATAAAAGAAATCCATCATATGTTTGTGTAAAAATAAAGCATCACTGGAAGAGCACTGGAGTTGTGGAATCACATTAGATGTTACACAACTGTGTCTGAAGTCTCACAGGTCCTTATATATGCTATAGCATTTGGAATTGCATTATAAGTACATAATAAGTATATAAAAACCCACTGTCCACATGGGCTATCCACAGGAGATAAACTAAGGTGTTCTCACACCCTTTGGAAAGCTTTTCCCGCCATAATCTTTCACACACACAACAAATTCCAACTCAGAGAAAGGAAGCTTTCCTCTCATCCACTCCGAAAGTACTATGTGCCCAAATCATATTTTCTAGGAGCTTCTTTATAATCAAGGTTGAACAACTGAACACTGCACTACCATAGTTGCCTGATGAGTTGGGAAAATTACACAGCCTTTTTGCTTTCCTGCTTTCTTGTGCAGGGAATACATAATTCTTGGTCTCACCACAAAACAGCACCTGGAAATACTGCAATTACTGCCTATCACAAAGTGGTCTTTCTACTGTGTGTTGTTTGCAAAGAAGTTCACTGGGAATTTAACCCTATTTTCCTTGACTTACGTGTTCCAGAAGTATTTTCATTTGCCACAGAGTGTTTATGCTGAGTTGCTACATTTCAAGATCAGACACAAGCACATGACTAGTGGTGCAGGAAGCTGGTGCACATTCCACAGCTGTGCTCCTCCTGTCACATTTAGGGGGGTATCAGCAGAAGAGTACAGGTTAAGCCCATCAACTTAATGGTGTGGCCAACATCCTTGTAAAAGCTCTATTCTCAGATATTGCACACAGAATTGGCTAATTCCAAGACTGGACGATGTTGAGTAAGGCAAGATTGTCAGTCTGACTTTCCAGAAGCTTCATAACCAGCATGTACTTTTATTCCTGCCTTGCCTTGAAAAATGCCTTTCTAAATTTCTGTTTTGCTCATCAAGGTGCAAGAGAAGACTTTGCCCCTGTCTAGGGGTGGGCATGGGAAAAAATCTAGCATGCCATCACCATTCCCTCTACAACCAGGAGCACCTCTGGCCCTCTGAAAGGACAAGCACAGAAAGGTTAACTGAGTTTATAACGGAAGTGGCACGGGTTTTTTTTGTTCTGGGCTGCATCTAAGTTGCCATTGCCACAACTTTCTGGCTAAATTTCTTCTCTTCATTTGTTACTTTGCAACTGCAAAGACAAAACGTCTGTCTTCAACAGCCCCATCTTGGCACAGGGTCATTACGCTAACGTACAGTGTTCAACTGGCATGTTCTTTTCATTACTCCAGCACCTACATCCACCATCAAGCTGACATTACATTAACAGCAGATCTGGCAGCACTCCAGTGTGATGGACCCTGTTGGAGACACTACTGCAAGAAAACCCAAGACAAAAAGATACACAGAATGAGACACACCAGAAAAGCTGATGGCTCAATCCTACTGTCCACACTGTTCCTACTTACTTGTCAAGAGGCTTTGATAAAGTTTGACTGAAAAAATGAAGCGTAGAAAGTAGGCAAAGTGGACAACGTAAGCTATCTTCACATAAACACTGAAGACGAGGATTAGGATGATGGAATTTATCTGTTGTGCTCTGGTTTGAAAGCCATATGGCAATACTTCAGAGATTAAATGTGTGATTGTACTGAGGTAATTAATAGTGCCAGCAAGGCAAAACCTCTCCTGCAGGATACTAGGATAACAGGAAGGGCTTCCACAGGTATGCAGCAAGCAAAAGAAAGACTAGGGATAATGTAAGCCCTAACTGGAAGAAAATGGGAGAACTGACTACCCTGGAAAAAGAGGATGCTGGGGTTGTTAATGACTTCTGTGCCTCTATCTTCAACGCAAGTGCTCCAGCCATGCCACCCAAGTCGAGAAAGGCAGATGCATGGACTGAGAGGATGAGGATCCTGAGCCCCCTGCAGGAGAGCATATTCAAGACCATCTAAGGAGCCTGAATATGCATAAGTCCATGGGACCCAATGAGGTTCATCCGTGGATCCTGAGGGAGCTGGCAGATAAAGTTGCTGAGCCACTATCCATCATTTTTGAAAAATTGTGTCAGGTGAAGTCCTTGATGAGTAGAAAAAGGGAAATATAATCCTCATTTTTAAAAGGGGGAAAGTGGAAGACATAGGGAGCTACTGCCCAGTCAGTTTTATCTCTGTGCCAGGCAAGATCATGGAGCAGATTCTACTGGAAACTCTGCTAAGGTACCTGGCTAACAAAGAGGTGACTGGTAACAGCCAAAATGGTTTTACAAGGGAAAAATCATGCCTAACAAATTTGGTGACCTTCTATGACAGGGCTACAGCATTGGTGGACATGGGCAGAGCAACTGACATTGCCTATCTGGACTAAATGCAAAGTGTTTCACACTCCTGCATGACATCCTTGTCCCAGATTAGAGAGACAGGGATTTGATGGATGGACCACTTGGAGGATAAAGAACTGGCTGGGTAGCCACAGAGTTTTGATCAACAGTTCATTGTCCATGTGGAGACCAGTGATGAGTGGTGTCCCTCAGGGGTCCATACTGGGGCTGCTACTGTGCAACATCTTTGTTGGTGACATGGACAGGGGGACCAAGAGCACCCTCAGCAAGTTCACTGATGACACCGGGCTGTGTGGTGCAGTTGACATGATGGAGGGAGGGGATAACACCATCCAGAAGGACCTTGACAGGCTTGAGATGTGGGCTAAAGCAAACCTCACAAAGTTCAACAAAGCAAAGCGCTATGTCCTGCGTGTGGGTCGGGGCAATCTCAGACACACCGATGGGTTGGGCAGAGAAGTGATTGAGAGCAGCCCTGCTAAGAAAGACTTGGGGCTGACAGGTGATGAAAATCTTCACATGAGCCAGCAGTGTGTGCTTGCAGCCCANATGGAGGGAGGGGATAACACCATCCAGAAGGACCTTGACAGGCTTGAGATGTGGGCTAAAGCAAACCTCACAAAGTTCAACAAAGCAAAGCGCTATGTCCTACGTGTGGGTCGGGGCAATCTCAGACACACCGATGGGTTGGGCAGAGAAGTGATTGAGAGCAGCCCTGCTAAGAAAGACTTGGGGCTGACAGGTGATGAAAATCTTCACATGAGCCAGCAGTGTGTGCTTGCAGCCCAGAAAGCCAACTGAATCCTGGGCTGTATCAGAAGGAGTGAGGCCAGCAGGTCAAAAGAGGTGATTCTACCCCTCTGCTCAGCTCATAGGAGATCCCACCTGGAATGCTGCATTCAGTTCTGGTGTCTCCAACAAAAGGAGGACATGGAACTGTTGGAGCAAGTCCAGAGGAGGGCCATGAAGTTTCTAAGAGAACTGGAGCACCTCCTTTACAAAGACAGGCTGAGAAAGCCAAGGCTGTTCAGCCTGGAGAACAGAAGGTTGCATGGAAACCTCATGGCAAACTTCCAGTACCTGAAAGGGACCTACAGGGAAGCTGGAGAGGGACTCTTCATCAGGAGCTGCTATGATAGGACAAGGAGTAATGAGTACAAATTGAAAAAGGGGAAATTTAGGTTAGATATTAGGAAGAAGTTATATACTTCTGGTGAGTATATACTGTGGGTGTGGTGAGACATTGAATAGGTTGCCCAGAGAGGTTGTGGATATCCCAACTCTGACAGTGTTCAAAGCCAGGCTGAATAAGGCCATGAGCAACTTGGTCTAGGGGAAGGTGTCCCTGCCCATGGTAGGGGTGAGTAGGACTACGTAATCTTTACATTCTAACTGAACCAAGGGTTTAAAATTAAGGATTTAAGGGAATAAATCAAGGGTTTGAAATCAAGGTTTAAAAGAAATTCAATAAATGAATTAAATACTTAAAAGGATTTAAGTAGGAGAATTTAGCTAGAAACTTTAGCTAGGAATGTAGAATTATTAAGTTACTTATGTGAAACTAAGACTGAAACTATATATCACTTAGCTGATGCTTTCCTGTTTGGAGAAGGAAATTGGGAGTAGGGACAAGAAGGATGATACATTGTAAAAGCAAAGGGACCTTGAGACAAGAAGGATGACACATTGTAAAAGCAAAGGGACCCTGGCTTCATCCCAGATGCAGAGCTAATTGTAATCCAGATAAGAAAATTGAATAAGCCCAAGGGAACCAAATGACCTGCCAGAAGGATAAGGTTGAAGAGTTCACCAGGAGGAAGACTTCCCATCTTCATCCCAAACGACCACTGACCCATTTCAAGAAGCCCACCGACCCAATTCCTGGACGAAAATGTGCAGGCGTGAGAGGACTCTGACCTCATTTTAATACAAAGCAAGAGGGAGGCATGGTTAGGACATAGTAGGTATTAGGCAGACCAAGTAACTTTGAATATGTAAAGCTATTGTAGATAAACAGAGAATCAAAGCTTGTGAAATTTGCACGTGCCTTTGGGGTGGGAACCCTCGTGTGCCCGACGCTGTCAATAAACATATCCCTTTCTAACTTTAAGTAGTTAGA
The DNA here is from genome assembly GCA_013400775.1 of Chaetops frenatus. Classification (NCBI taxonomy): domain Eukaryota; kingdom Metazoa; phylum Chordata; class Aves; order Passeriformes; family Picathartidae; genus Chaetops; species Chaetops frenatus. The sequence continues at coordinate 20,774 of VZTR01031105.1, forward strand.
GGGTTCGTTTTTCCGTGCATCATAACCACTTAACATTCTGTGATTCTAACATTCTAGAATACTGTCAGTGGAAAAAAGGGTGATTCCAGAGTATTTGCATTTTTGTCACATTCAAAACAGTGCACAATATTTCTAAACTTGTTCTATTGTTAAACAGAAATTTGATGATACAGTATTTCATAACAGCATATAAAACTAGCAATTTGTTACAAGCCTTCTGCATGCCAAAAACCTCCATCAGTTGCTATTAACTTTTTCTTTCTCCTAATATTTTTTTCCTTTTTGTCTGTACCATACACAGATGACAATCAGGGAAAACAACTAAATTCAACTAAAAGAGACCTGCTCATTTACACAAACCTCCTGCTAACTTTTAACAGGAAATGACTTACACAAGGCAAAGCAACCACAGAGTGAACTTTTTCCAGTATTCAAGTCAAACTAGCACATTGACCATTAGCCTGTTCGCTGACTTTACAAGTCAGAACTTCCTGTGGAGCTCAAAAAGTGATGATAGATCATGAACAGTCCAGGCTGAATATTACATGCATTTTAAAATAAAGTTTCAGGAAGAACTGCTAATGCCAGAATCTTCTTGGTCAGAGTTAAGTAACAGTCAAGCCTATGAATTCCAGAGCTATGTTCCACTGGAAAGCTGTTTGAGAATTAAGTTCTCAAACTATCCAGGAAATCAGAAAGAAAAGACCAAAGATAAAATTGTTACATATATTATCTAAACCAAAATGTTTCTTCTAGAATCAGCTCCAATTCTTTTCACAACCATGATTTGTTTAAATATACTTCTTTGCCAGTCAGCGGAGCTACTTACCATTTCAAATTTAATTGCATTTATATCCTACCAATACCCTGTGGATAATTTTGATATTTCAGAAAGGAGGAACACAAATAATATTGTGGGTCACTCCCTCTCACCCTCCTTTTATTTTTTATTTTTCTTATTAAATGTTATAAACTGAGGCACGAAGTTACAACTGCCTTTCCCTTGTGTTTTCTTTTAAAGCTTTTTCCAGCTAATCCACTGAAGAATTTATTTGTCTGACAAAAGAAAACAGGCTTTGGATTTTACAGTAAAGGAATAAGTGCAAGATCTACTTTTACATGACTACAAAAGAGGAAGAATCACTCATGGTTAGAGAAGACACAAGCAGTCACTAACTCATCCTAATTTGAAGGATTGATTATTTAATACAGCTGGAACCATGATATGCACTGGGGGTTTGGTCACTTGACTGTTTTAAAGGTATTTTAAATGGGTGTTGGAAAAAACCGGTAACATGTACAAGAATCTAAAATTTAGAACATATAATCCATGTAAATATCACTCAGTTAAGAGATGATCTAATCTTAAACCTCATGTCATAAAGCCAGAAGCAGCTGTATATAAAATGTTGAAAAAACTACTATTTATTATTTCATTAGCACTACATTGGATAATCTTTTTTTTACCTTATCAGGACCCTTAGCAATTAGGTCAATTAAGTAAAAATACACAACTACTTTGTGATCAGAATGATACTTCCAGTACTGTATAAGTGATAATACACATTGTATTTCTCAAGCAACATAATTCAAATCTGGCAATAAGGTGGATCCTGTTAGCTAGGAATGGAAATACACTTAAATGATTTACCTGGGAACAGCTTCAGAATTTCATACACTGTTGAAGTATCAGCAAAGAAGGAAGAAATACCTTCAGCTGAATTTCCATTAGCTGCAGTTTTCCTTCTGATGGAGACATGTTTGGAATTCTGGACAATATAAATAAGTTTGACTGTTCAAAATCAATAACGTCAAGCTGTCACCATAGAACAAAAAAAATGTTACCTTAATGGATGAAAGAAGTTTAGAGAGCAGGAGAGAAAGCTAGCAGACACCTTGCACATAAAGATCTAAATGCAGACTTTTGCAAAATCCTAAATTTAAAGGAAAGGAAAATAAAATATCTAGCACCAAATGTACCTTATCTGATAATCAATTACCTAATGTAAAATGCTTGAAAGAAATGCTCTTACTATGGATTAAGTCAGCTCTTCAATTAGGAGTAAATTCATGGCCACTCAGAAAGGTTCTTTTAATTGTGTTCTTTGTAGCAACTCCTTTTCCCCCGACACTCATCATCAACCCACCTTATACAATCAGTCCCCCAATGGTGAACCTGAGAAATCAATCTGCTAATGTATAATTTGTAAAGCTCCCCCGACTAACAAATGGGTAATTGATTCTTTCACAAATGCTGCATCCCAATGGATTTGAACTGGACGAACATGAAACAGAAGACTGGATTTCACTCCGATTCTGTGAGAAATACAATATTTACAAGCTAGGAATCTAAACATTTTAATAGTTGTCTGTGACTTCATGCCTTTTAGCCATGGTTTGCAGGCAAGCCACACACACATTAGGAGTGTGAAAAGCAAAGCAGTGTTCAATCATACTTACAGCAAAGCTCATTTTACTTCAAGAAGTTCCCATCACTTCTACAACTCCCTTAATCAGTGCCTTCATCCAGTCTTCTAAAAGAATTTTCAGAAACTTTTTCTAACTTAATTTAAACATTATTATTTACCTGTGAGGAGCCAATTTAACTTCGATTTGTCTCAACAATGGTTGTCAGAGGCACATGGGGGAGGGGATGCTCATGTGCAACGTGCAGGAGGCAACTAAAAGAAGCCTTGTCTCTGGGAGGACTTGGCCTGGCAACATCTCCCATGGGACAGTCAGTAGGGGACACTGAACTCCCCACATGAGCTTCTCCAATCAAATGGCGAAGTCTCCACCAATGGATTGCCATGGAAAGTTGGACTGGGCCAATGGTCTCCTGCAAGCAAGCAGACTTTGGGAGGAGCCAGAGGGCATAAAAAGTAACTGCACCACAAGCTATGGGGGTTTTAGAGACTGTGGTTTTTGCTTTGGCAGCTTTTGGGTTTTATGCGTTTTGGAGACTTGTCTTTCGCCCGGGGGCTTTTGAGACTTTCTTTTTAGCTTTGGCTCCAGCCTGCTAAGGGGCTTGCTCCCTCCCTCCTTTGCCCTGGCCCCAGCCTGCCTTTTGGCTTTCCTGCCCTCGCTGGCTCTTGCTCGCCCTCACGCTTGTCCTGCCTCCCTGACTGCCGCCCTACTGCTTCACGCCCACATCCTTGCTGGAGCTGCTTGTGTTCAACACTGCCACGCCGATTCAGCCCGCCCTGCTGCCTCGGTCCAGCTGGTCGCCACCATCCTCACCGCGATCCTGTCCAGGGTCCTGGACCTCTGGTCGGAGCGCCCACTCACTGCGTGTCTAGTGCCGTTGCCACGGGAGCTGCACCTGTGAAGCCGCGCCTCTCCGAGAGCCCCGCAGGCTCGCTAAGAGCCAGCCCAAGCACAGGCAGGCAGCGCGCACACCGCCCGCCGCCAGGACTCCCACGGGACTTCCCTGACTCGCAGGTGATAACGCCCTCTTTTCTTCTCTGCCTCCTCTCCCTCCCTCTCCCCCCCTCCTTTTCCATTTTCCTTCCTTCTTTTCTGTCTTTTCTGGCCTCTTTTGTTCGGGCAACTCCTTGTGAGTTTTTTGTTGTTGTTGTTGTTTTTGTTTTTTCCTCGTTACCAATAAACGGTTCTCAAATACAACGTTTGCCTCATTTGGCTTAATTTAGTACCTGACCGCCCATTTCTAAAAGAACTCACAGTTTCTTCAGGGAAACGCTACACTGTGCACGCGCGCGCACACACACACACTCTAAAACAATACAAACACCTAAGGGTCTTTTCTGCTATGTGACTATCAATCTGGAATCTGCATAATGATTATGTAGGTGTTCTCCATACTAAGGCAAATAGTATGTATACAGTTGTATTGTAATAAAAAAACCTGTCTCCTAAGAGAGCCTATTTTTCATTTATTCATGCTTCATCTGCATGCCAATCACATAAACAAGCATGTAAAGCTCAAACGTACAGCAATATGCTCAATCAACCCATGGTTTTACATGTTAGCCTACTGGAGTATGGACTACCATTTTTATGTTTGCATTATTTCCACCATGGTGGAGGTATCCAAGTGTAAAATACTGATTTGCAAACAGAAACCACCTCAGTTATTGTCATAACTAAGCTAAGATACTCACAAAATACAAGGCTTGCTCTATGTAGGATGAGGAACTTGCTTTGAAAAGCACCCCAAATCCTCAGCAACAGCTAAGCACAAGTGTATTACATGTTGTGTGTCCCATTTTTTTGACTTCAAAAACATTCATAACCAGAGATCTCATGTACTGACGAACTATCTTTAAAAAACTGAACCAAACTGAACGTGAACTGAACGTGCACTTTTCTTGCCCCAAATGCGGCAGTGTTGCACTGACTTACAAGTATTTTGCATATTTGTAGAATTTTACTGATACAATACAGGTAAAAGCAACTCAAAACCCAAATTCTGACGCTGTACCATGACTTACCTACAAAAAGACAGAAGTACACACCTACCTGTGTGTTTACATACAGCTGAGAAACAAAGCACAATAACACAAAGGTCTAAATTGAAAAGGCAGCTGTAGAAGTTACAGAAAAAGAGGTTCACCACTGCCTGCAATGAAGTAGCATACTCTGAATTCACAACACCTGAAGTTTCATTCGCTGAAAATTTACTAATATCCACACCAAAGCGGTTTAGTTCAACAATACTAGCTAGCAGTGAAATTCTGGTAAGTGAAAATTCTTGCTCCATTGCATATCCTATAACACTCTTGAATCTATCATTCTCCAAATGAAAAATAGGAGATTATGTTGGTTAGAAGAAAATGGAGGGGGCAAAGCTCGGGAAAGTGACAAGGTCTGGGACACAGAACAATAACAACATTCACTTTTATTTTGTCTGCAGGAAGGCAGACCTTACCTACAAAAAACAAAGATCTCTAAAGCTTGTCTAAAACTAAGGGAATATGAGGACAAGAAATCTCCCATATACAGACTAAGACAGTGAGAAAGAACAAAAAGCCTACAGTGATTTCAGCATTTTCCACATCAGTGAATCCCTTAACCTTGTTTGTCAATTGCAGGGACTAAGAAAAAAAAATCCAAACGAAAAAAAAAAATAGTAACAAGGGATCTCCCTAAATCTCTAGCAGTTACTAGATAATCAGAACGCTTGTTTAGGAATGATGGAACTATTACCAAAACCAAATCTATATCGAAAGCCTAGACTACTTCCTAGCAGAATTGAACTGTTAGCTAACTCTTGATGGATCCAAAGAAAAATCTCTTTTCTGTTAAAACACTGGTGTGTAAGGAGATACCCTCTTGGGAACTCTGTGCCAAAGTAAGCAAACTACTCCCATTTCCTTCTCTCCTCAGGTCCCCTTTGTCAACCTCTGTATAACTGTAGGGCTCTTCAACAACATTATGTCCTAAGCCTTCCTCTATGTTGTTGCTATCTGTGCATTAAAGCCATTTGAGGACATGAAAGAAGGTGATCTTCCCCATCACACACCCATGGGGAAGGCTGAAGTACAGGGGGAGGGCTGAGGAAAGATACAGATACCTTCCTTGGAAAACCCAACACCTCATGGGGAGAAAGACTATTCCAGGCAATGTGGAGGTTCACCTCATGAATTTCTGTAACTGCTTTCTTTTCAGAACAGTTTGCCAAACACAATGAACTTTTGAGAATTCATCTTTAAATATAGACTTTTAATAAAATGGGCTTTGAAGAACAATCCCCAAAACGTATCTAAAACTCTGAAGATATAACTTTAGAGGCACTTTCACTGTTTGTTTCTAACAGAATACCACCACCACTGCCATTAATGTACTTAACAGAATTTTGTAAAATTCCATTCTTTAACTGCAAAGTATGAGATTTTACTCCATTTCTTGATGAGCCACATTTCAGAAACGTGACTAATGAAAAAGGCCAAGCAGGTCATACAGTGAAGGTTCTTGTCAAGAGAGTTTTTCTTTTTAGAGATTATTTTACTGGTGCTTCCACCAAACAACTTTTAAAGAAGCAAAGGGGCTGTTGACTATTCTGTTCAGGGCTCATGCACTGTTGTGCCAACATAATTTCCAGAAAGGTTTTCTAAACAGCCATGATGCTTACCCACTCTCTGACCTAACACAAAATAGAGGACATCACCCCAGGAAGCCCTAGAAACCATTTCTCCACACATTCCACATAGGGCCATTATTTTCTTCATAGTTCTCTTTTTTCTATAAGCTCCATCAACAAAAAACTGAAGTAAGTACTTTTTCCAGTTATTTTAGCTTCTCAACCACTCTTCTACAATGATCCAAACCCAGTGGCTACTGAAATCAGTGAAAAGATCTCCACTGATGGAATCAGACAGATGAAGAAATATTATAAGGGAATTAATTCCCTTTTCTGGCTGAAAACAACATAAGTAGTCATATTCCTGGCATAGTTAAATATTACTTTGGGTGATCAATGTTCAAGTTCAGTCCACATCTACACCTGAAGTGTCATTTTCCATGTAAACTTTCTGTTATCAACACTGTTACAGATTGGCAAAAGCCAGAGCTAAATGCAATATTATACACATTTTTTGATTACTGAAAGCATTGTCTTCTCTTTGGGCACCACTGGAACTTTCTTTATTTACAATTACAAACATCTGGAAAAGTCTCACAAGTCCACCAGAGATACTCAGCAAGAGTCAATGTTGGGTGTCTGATTCTTGACAGGATCCTAAAAACATACGCAAACCAAAAGGATGGAGAGAGATAGAGAGTACTCACACAAGTAGAAACTCTGTATTATGAAATGCACTGTAATTTACTGTAAGCAGTATATTGTATGCTATATCCTCATTGTACGATAGGGTAAGCTAAACATGAAGATGAATTGATCCTGTGCAAGTTCCTCAATGGATTTACATACAAAGAGGCTCTATTTCAATACCAGTGAAGTGTAGATTTGATTGCGTATCATAAACTTTACCTAAAGTAGATCAAAAAAGCAAACAGATTCATTCACTCCATCTTTACACTGCTCACATTTCAAAGCTCCTATCCATAAAACTGCCAAGACCTACAACAACTAGACTTCAGTTACCAGCCAGTTTAGGATTACAGTGGTGAGCCTTCCAACACCAAAAAACTGACTTCTGACATTTCTTATACTTTTATTTCTCTGTGTCAGAGGACACTGAGTTGAACTAACGTCTTCAGCAGCACCACAGTGGAGATGGACAGCTTGACAGTAGATACTTTTCTCAGCAGCCACGGGTCAAATCTGGGCTGTACGTGTTTAATATTCCATGATAAGTGCAATAAAGTGCTATATACATTGACATGTCTTTTAAAACAAATAAGTCTCATCCTTCAGATGAGACTTACTAGAGACCTTTACTAGAATTTTTTAATTCATTATCAATAATATCTTCTCCCATGGGAAAAACTACTTGGTTTTGCCTTCATGTTTGGCTCATCATATTATACCCCTGTTATGTCAATATCTATTTTTAATAGTGCTGTAGTTTTATTGTTAATGGAAACAGAGAGCGGTAGCTCTATCATTAATGTCAACTTGTATAAAAAACATTGTCCTCCAGAACTCATTTTTTCTAACTAGGAAAACATTTTCTAATGTAAATAATATTTTATTAATGCCTGAAATCTTAATAATTCTGACTGACAAACTACTATTACTCTATATATGCACGTAAGTGCCTGTGTCCCCTATGGACAAAAATCCCATCCAGGTATAATACCCCATTTGAAAGGAAAACTGCCCTAGGAATCAGCAATACACTAGCTTCTTACAATCAAACCTCTCCAATTCTCCTTATGCTGTTAAGTGGTATTAGGTTTTAGAAAACGCACATCTGAGTTACCAGTCCTCTATGAAAATACTTAATCAGTGCTACCTGAAACTAGCTGTTTCATTGGTGCAAATAAAACTCTAGAGCAATTTAGCACAGTGGTCCACTTTCTAAACAGTCATGAGATGTGACATTTGCATTCAAACAGCAAATGTTACTAGACTTGAATGGTGAAAGAGTTAGAAGGAAAAAATTGTTTTGATGATTTTGATGTATCTCAATAATATCACAAATAATTTTATTCAAAACTGTTTGAAAGGGACACATGTAAATTCACTTAGCAGGATTACAGTAAGGTCCTCTATTTGATCCTCCACAAAAATAAGAGGCAACAAAGTCTGGTGAAAAAAAGAAAACAAATTGGAAACTTTGCCCTTTCATTGATCAACAATGCTGTATTAAATACTACAGTAGTAATGTCCTTAATGTCCTTCATGTTTAGCATTCTCTCCTTTTGAAATATCTTCCCTCTAGAATATTCAATGTTTCAATTTTTTTTTTTTGAAAAAACATGCAGAATATGATAGCACCCCTCCCAAGTCAAGAAAAAGTGAACAATTTCCTATGTCCAGATGCTTGTGACAGAACAGTATGCAATCACAGGCCTTTACCTCATTAAAAGGTGACATAAAAGATTCCTACTGAAATCAGTGACATTAAAGAGGGCTGCTAAGGTACCTTAAATGTAATACATTTAGAGTTGAAATGCAACTGACAAACAACAGGATACTCACTCTGAAGGAAAGTGATTGTTACTGGAAAACAAAAAAGGAGACTTCTTCCTATGCTTCTATGTTAAAAAAAGAGGAAAACAATAAGCATTTGAAGGGTAATGAAGTTGTAGAAGGACCATTTGGTGTAAAGATAGGGCTGTAATCCTTCTCAAAAAATGGTACATGGGCAACATAATTGCTAGTCAAGGGTTCAAAAGAGAAGGCAGAAACAATTGCTATTCCAGAATCAGGGTAGGCTTCATACTTTAATTGAAATTAATTAGATCTACAGCATACATGTTACTGTTTACTGAAGGACAAGCACACATATGACTTGTATGAGATAACAACATTCAAGAAATAAATGACTGAACCATACGAGACTTTCTGTAGTTGAACTCATACCTCCAGCTAAACTTCTTACATTATTCTGCACTAAGCTACAGTTATTGAAACTACAAGCTTGAAAGAATAATTGAATGAAACAGTCACACTTGCCTCAGTTTTGAGCTATAAAAATTAATCATAAGTGATTCTAAAATTGTTTAGAACTCCCACATTTTATCCATACTCCAAGCAACATTTCTATTAATAACAAATGCCTTCCATATCCCTTTGATCTTTCTGGTTAACTACAAATTTAGCAATACTCCTTTCAAAGGAAAGTCAGATACAATGGTACAAAGATGATGTGCAAAACATGTACAAGAAATTGGTTTTTTTCTTGTTGCAGTTTTGTCAGGTAAGAAACTTTTCTAGATCTATGGAATAATGGTTATGACACCACAAATTGCCAGTCTAGGCAAGATACCACAGCTACACTATGATTCCTGACAAAGATGGTTCCAAATCTTCAATAGCTCCACAGTTCCCACTGGAAACAGTCCAGGTTAGAAGCAACCTAATAAGCACAGTACCAGAATGAACATATAAAACATACTTTCCAAACCTTTATACTAAAAAGCCAGACTCAAAAGCCTTCTGAGTTATTCCCACAACTACTGTAAAAACCTTTGGATTTCCAAATCCTCTGCAGTTAAAATTAAAAGACAGACAGAAGAAGAAGTGATATTAAATTGGGTGTAGACACTCAAGACAAAAATTCCCAAAGATGACATTTTTATCTATCTTTTCCATTTGAAAGAGCTAGGAGTTGTTATAAAGCATTTAAGAGATAAGAATGGAACACTCATTTGGGTGGGAGGTCCAAGGGTGGAGAAGGAAACCTGTCCCTTGCATAGACACTTGCTTCTATCAAAACCTTAATTTTTGTTTTGGTTTTTGAAGCTATCACTAAAAGTAGTCTGCTGGGTTTTGTAAAAAACCCAGGGTTTCAGCTTCATATTTAACAGGCATAGTGACACTATGCAAATACTAACACAGAGCTACCCAGATCTTTAATTCTGTTGCTTCACTTAATTTCCTAAGTTTTCTTAGGCAGTCTGACACTAAAAACTAAAATTATATAGTTGAAGGTAACAAACAGGGAATTTTAGGTAGCCTGTCAAAGTAAGTGACATTTATATCATCTTAGTCTCAAACTCTCATGCAAAGTTCCATCCAAAGCAACAGCTTCATTATACAATGAAAAGCTAAAAGTTACCTTCCCCATTGAAAAATGTTGCATGATCTCCCGCAGCAGTTAGTACATTTTGCATCATTACTAGCAGAAGTGCTTAGCGCTCAAGAACAGCTGTTTCTTTGTTAGAAATATTTTTTCTTGTTAACAATTAAACGCTTACCAAGAGATATCNTGGTGAGTGCTGTAACTTCAATACACCCGAAGGCAATAATACCACCACAGAAGGAACTCCCTTTCAAGTTTTCAAGGTAGCAAAGATGACATAGTGATTTTGGATTACTATCACTCCAATAAAAACCCCATAATTAAATAGCTAGGTCTACACAATGTGAGACAATCACAAAAAAAAAAAAACAAAACATGATGCAAGGAAAGAAATACATTGTAGAAAGAGATGCTGTGAGGAGGTTTATTCCTGAAACTCTGGCAATTTCGAATAGCCCACGAATGCTGCATGCTAGAAGGACTTCAATTTCTTTGTACTAAGAGAAGCTTTAAAACACTATTTACATCATTTTCTACACTCATGCATCACTGCTGAAACACCTTCAATGCATTAAACATTTAAATCCCCATTACTTATAAAATAGGTAATCTTTCCCCTTCTAACAGGCTCACTGGCACCATCCAAGACTTCTGACCACTTTTGCTTTAAGCTTGATGTTTATTAGAAGACCAGAATGGGGACAGGTTTTCTTGTCCTTTGAAAGCTTTTTGATTTGTTATGTAACTAAACATGTTTGTACAGCTTTCTTCATATCTACAAATCCTTAATCCACAGGATGTCAGTTCAGGCAATAATTATATTAATAAATTTTAGAC
>VZTR01031105.1:50746-61120 GCA_013400775.1 Chaetops frenatus
TCCAGCCTTTTCTAACCCTCAGATGGACCTTTGCTTATTCCCTAACTCCTCTCAAACAGTTTATCAAGTCCTCTCAGCCTAGACTACAAATCCAATTTCAACACTTTCCAGCGTGCCTGCCAGGAACCCCATCTTCCTCCTCTTCAAAACTACCATGTCCTCAGTTGGAAGCTCACTTCCAGCAAGGCAACTCTCATGGTACAGCTTACCTATACGTGGATTTTAATGAGTGCTTATAGCCTGACATAAAACAGCTGTTCACAGGACACCAGAATCCAGCATAAACAGCTGACCAAATATACTTTAGGTTGTTCTTGGAAAAGGCAGACCAGAGCTCCTATCTCAGCAGCACACCCACAGCAGCTCAGAGGACAGAGATTAAGACTGACCACTGAGCAAATGGATTTGGCAATGCAGACAAGTGCCATCCTGTATTTCCATGACCTCTTTCCATATCTTAAAAGTACAGTTGTTCTTATAATACATGGAAGGAAAAAAGAATTTTATTTACTAATTCAGAGTTGATATATGCAAATGAACACACTGCCCATTTGCAATACATGGGAATATGGCAAATGAATAAAAAAAATCTAGCAAAAAACCTACTGCAAGTGAAAATATCACATGGGAGCAACACATGATTTAACACACCCAGAAGGGTTAATAATCTTAAAGAACAAAATATTAAGCAGCAAGCTGTAACAAATTGCTAACATCTGTTGATGAATTTAAGGAAGTAACACCATCATGTCACAACCCAGTTGGGAGATCCCTTTGATTTCCACCCCAGACCACATCAAAGTCCCTGTACAACTTGGTAAAAAACAACGAATAGGTTATTTTGTTTGGGTTTTGAGAGCATGAAGATGAAGAAAAGCTCCTAATTTTACCTACTAAATGGCTTACCCTGCTCACAACTTTAAGTAAAGTAACAACTGGGTCACACCTGTGATGACTTAAATTTGCCTTCCTCCCCTCTTCCTTGTTATAGTCCCATTTCTCAGTCACAAAACAGTCTTTATAAATCCTACTGTTGCCCTATGGCTGCAGACATCAGAATATCACTTGTACTTTAAAGATGAGGGGCAGAAGTTTTGAATCCTACACATTAAATTGGTGTATTATCTATTTGATGTAAGGAGGAACCAGGAATATTTCTGGACATTTGACCGCTTCCTTCTACCCTAAAAGCAAGTATGTCCTTCACAGCAACTTCAGGTAATCTGAGCTACTATTAACTGCATTACACCAGCAGTCTTATTCTTCCTCAGCATCACTCGGAAAAATTTATTTGAAGATGATGACCAATTCTGGTCAGAATGGGAGTAGAAGCAAGGTTTGTCTTTGGAAAGTTTTAGAAATCAAAATTGTCAAAAGATGCAAATTACTGAGGTGGGCAATGAGGACATAACACTATCATTGTAAAGGAGGCAACTATTTATTCAAAGTTCTTCCATTGTAACGTAAGGCTTCTTTGGTGTTTGCCTCTCATGCTGCCACTTCTGAAAGAAACTGTACAGAAGACAACTTATTGCCTGTCATTCTGACATGGAAGTCAGAAAAAAACCCTAGCCCAAGCCCTGCTTCTTCTCACACCAACTGGAACATGTTATAGTTTAGAAATACTTAAAATAATCATTATTTCTGAAAAAAAATAGCTGGAAATGCACAACAAAGATTTAAAATTTATATTTTCATTGGTGCAAAACCTCTAAAAGATGGTTACTCTGTACAATCAAGAAATGCATAAAGTTTAACTTAGAATCTAATTTGGTCCTTAAAAAGATAGCACTTCAGACTCATTTACTAAAGCTCCTTGAGCAGATGTCCCCATATTTGTTTTTTAAAAACACTTTCCCTGATGGCCACTTCTAGGTCTTATCTGGCCTTCCTTCAAAAGAAAAAAAATCCAGAAGCAAGCAGAAGAAAGCACTCCATCCCCCACTGTTTTGGATGATATATCCACTAGTGCTGAAGGATCAAGTGCCATGGAGCAAACAAGGAGAATTACTGTAATAGGATGTGTAAGTATTACGAAGTGCAACTTCATCATTACTGTTTCTCTATCCCTAGGATATAGTTTCCAGACTTCTGCTCTTACCTCAATGATAAAGGGACTATCTATGCTATTTCCAGATTTAGGATCGTGACTCAATTTCTCTCAATGCAATCAAAATCTCTAACACTAATGGAATGTCGAGAAAAACTCAGACTAAGGCATTTAACCAGGCTGCTTGATAGTACCAAAAATGGAATACAATTTTATTGCAAGTTGTTGTTTTATTTACTGTGCTGAATTTAAATCCTGAGCACTTTACTAGACTCTTTGGAAGCCCACTGAGAGAACATAAACCTCTTTAATATTACTTTAATATCAAAAAGTTGTTCCTATAGGAAAATTTTAACAAAGCAGGAAAAAAAACTGGTTTAAGAATGAGAATAGCAAAGAGCATTTCATCATGAAGTCACTGGTTCAAAAGCAAGAAGAGCAATAGTGAATAAAAGCTAGAAGCCCATTAAAGTTTCCAACTTGCACAGGAATTAATTTCAATTCCACAACTCTTGGTACACAAGAAAACAAAAGGCACAAAGACTGAAATTTCTAAGCTATGACAACATGTTTGTGACTTAGGATGCTAAAAATATTTCCCCCTAATTCTATGGTGAAAATACACTATGCTAGTTCAGTGAAAAACATGAATAAACTCTGATCTCATTCCTTTACAACTATTCATAAGGCACATCACCAACGCTTTTCCAATACCTAGCTGTAAAATTGGTAAATATGGATTAGGATGGTAAAATTTCACACAGCAGCTTTCTGTTCTCCCCCTGCATTTTCCACAGGGATTTATTTAATACCCTGGGAAAATGCAGATATACACCAGGAGCACAGAATTAAGATAATATGACTGCCTGTGAATATGTCTCAAAATGGGCCACATTTACAATATGAAATGACACACAGATGAAAAACAGAGAGCATTTTATTTCTTCACAAAACTGTTGTGACATAAAGAATATTAGACTATATTTGCACAACACCAATTGAAGATTTACTTCTACAGGTTTGAAGGAGCTGGGCACCAGCCAAGTTTTGAAGTAGAAGTAACACAGAGATGACATGCTGCACATGACCAATCCTCATAAATGGCATGTTTAACAAAAGTAGTAGTAAAAAGTCCATATAATACAATTTTGTTTCATTTCAACTTCCATCAATTTATTTTACTGATAGCATGACAAACAACATCTGAAACTTCCAAATGCACTTCAGTGTTCAAAAACATAGGACCAGCCCATCCACACAAAGTGCACCATACAGAGGCAGCACAGGGTAGGCTGTCGTATCTTCCTTGTCCAAATCCAATTCCAGCACAGAAAAATCCAAACACAGTTCAAATCTCAATGAAGCTATGCATCTCTACTTTTATTGTCCTTTTGCTGAGTAAGGAACTTGGGCAAACATTTGTTTCCCCTGTGAACACTACTCAAGCAACCCGGTTGCAACCTTGAGATCTACTGCATACAAAAAGCTGACAGTGCAGTTTTGGGAATAGCATTTTTTGAAGCTCACCTACCCACCACTGGGGAAGAGCTGAATTCCAGCACTACTTTCTTTTTGCAGCCAAGAATGTTATTCCATGCAGATAAATACATTTAGTGTTTTGGAAAAGCCAAATCTGCATACTCTGCTAACACAGTAGCTTTGCAAATGCATTTGATTTATGTGGGAAGCACAGCAGCAATACAACTTTTTATGTATTCCACAACACACAGATAGAACAGGCACTTCTGGTTAATATTAACAGCTCATTAAATAAAGTATTTAATTTTCACTCAAAATTAGAACAACTTAAAAGAATATTGCAATAATCCATTTTTTCCTGCAAGTCAATCCTCTAATGATGTTTATTATAATGTTAGTTACAAGTCACTGCAAACTTGTTTTTCAAATTAATGTATGAAAAGATTCCATTTAAACTTCAATAAATAATTTACTATGCTCATCCTACTGACTCAAATTGATAAATTATTTGCATGATACATTTCCTCATCAATGAGAGCTTCGTACTTGGAATTTCTGTAATTTTTCCTTCCATTCTCCCCAAAAGGCCAATTTAATTTAAAGCTGTGCAGAGGGAAGCAATATCTTTGTAGACCGCCCAGATATGTGAAACAGAATATACTTTTTGAGCATTTTTCTCTCTTTTTACATTTTAAAAAATAACCTAGTGTACAACTATTCAATAAGCAAAAGAGGCATGATTAAAAGAAGCACTTCGGAAAAGGTCAGACACGAGACAAAAAAAGGCAAGTCAGACAAGTACACTAGCCAAATCTACTTTTCAACCATCCATTTTTCTTGCAATGGCGATGCCCCTTCAAATGCTACTATCCACAGAAGAGCTTACCTCTTCCAGCCCAGAGCTCCACGCCCCAAGTTGAGAGAATATATTGATGGAAACACAGTATGACAAGGAGGCTTTTTCATCAGATGCTTTATTTACTTGAAATTATTTAATTGCTTTGACCTAATCCAGACCCAACCTATAACACTAAAACTTGTAGTGCACTGAAAAGAGAAAGAAAATATCAAGGCTTTTTAGCTGCCTCTTTTTAAGGCTTACATTTTTTCCTGTGTTCTGCTCTGATCAGTTTTCAAAACCTTAAAGAACAACATCACTACTAATTTCAGTGGTAAAAGTGTATCAGAGAGGGATATTTCCAGACCATCAGAAATAGTTTGAGCACTGGATTAACCAGGAATTTCTACAATACCTTTCTCTCTACAAGCTCTCCTAGAATTAATTGAGTGTTTAAATAACTAAACAGAAACCAAATGAATAAACATGTCNCAGCAAAAAAAAAAAGTTAAGAAGGGGGCATATAAAAATAGAAGGGCTAGAATGGAAATATATGCAATACTGATGACTAACACATTCATGTATCTAACAAAAAAACAGGAATACAGATATCAATGCACTTTTTAAAAAAAATATTATTCTGATACTTCCTTGCAGATCATGAACATCTGCATCCACATGGCTTTTTTTTTTTTTTTTTGTGGTTTAACAAACAAACAGTTGCAAAACAAAAAATTTGTGCTATAGTGCAGTGTCAAGAAAACCCAAAAATGGGGACATGCCTTACATAATCAAGGATTGTTTCTTGAGACATAGCACTCATTTATAATTCCAGGGACATTTGTTCTTGAAAGGGTGCCTCCTGGGAAACAGTCACATGCTAGATCAGCACAATCTGCTTATAACCCCTGTAGTAAATGAGAATGGAGGAAAAAATTTTAAGCCTTTTATTCTTTGCTAATTGGCCGGCAAAACATAACTATCTGTCTGACAGAAAACAGCTTAACTGAGAAAAGTAAGATTTTACAGAAACAGATACATTTTAAGGAAGAATAATTTGAAAATAAATTCAGATTCAGGCTGTACATAATTTATGGCGATTTTTTTTTTCTCCACAGTTTACAAAGAGCCAAAAGTCAGATTACTTTGCCATCTACTTTTTAGATCTCATCAAATGTGACAGTTCAAATGTTGGAAAATATACCAGTTTAAAAATTTTTAATTAAGGGTTTTGTTCGCCTTTGCCCTAGAGGAAGGGAACTAAAGTTTCTTTCCAAGGCATTGTTCCTCTAGGTGAGGTCTGATGAACATTACATCTCAATAGACCGGGGGTCGCCCAAAGATACCCAAAAGAGACAAAGGCCATCAATGAAACATCAGCAGAACATCAGTGGCCATCAACAAGCACCAGCAGAACATCAGCGGAACATCAGTAGCCATCTACGAACAATTACCCTCAGATGCCACCTCTGGCANATGGAATGATTTTCTTTGCATGCCCAGGCTGTGTGCGAATGAAATGATTTCTGTTGCACATCCTGCCCAGAACAACATCCTGGCCAGAATAAAGTAAGAGTTAGTTGACTCTAACATTAAAATGTTGTTGGAGGGTTTTTGTTTCTCCTGCAGTTTTCAGTGACTCAAACATTTAGCTTCAGGTGGTATAAAATTAAATTAAATAAGCCAATGAACATTTACTTGGACTTTTCAGCCAAACTAACCTGCTTAGATCCAGCCTCAAATCTGGCTGCATATTTGACGATTAGACAAGGCTGGGATAAGTAATGCAAATGTACTTTAGAAAAAAAATTGAAAAACCCCAACAAACAAAAACTCACCGAAACCCATCAAAACCAAATGTCTCAACCCAAATATATAAAACAAAAATACTTGCACTTCAAGACTGCAGTAGTATTACTTCACAAAACATGGAGGTTTTATCCTAAGAATTAGAGGACTATTAAATATTCAGCTTCCTCATCATACCATGGCATAATAAATAGCAGTCTGACTACAGGAAAAGAAAAAACTTCTAATACCCCAAATCATACATAAAAACATGACAGTAAGGTGTTAACTGTACTGTAGTTACCAGGAAAGATCTATTAGATTTCCAGAAGTGCTACAAATTCTACAAATTTTACAAGTAACTACACCTATCTCTCTGCTAACTGATACCTTTGCATTTTACACATTTTGACTTAAATAGCTGAGAAGTATTTTACAGCAGGGCAGCCTTAGGAACTCAATTTCCTGTACAGCCATCGCTGGAACCAAACTTATATTGATGAGCTTTTAGATGATGTACATTCAAGACAGTCAATTTTTGCAGACTCCCACATTTGAGGCCTACTATTAAGCTCTACCACCAAGTCTTTGCAAATAAGCATCCTGGCAATTGTTAAAGAGCCTGTCATTCAAAGCAAATCAAGCAGATAGCAAAATAGAATTAGAAGCTTATTAGCTAGAAGATGCTAAAGGAATGATAGTAGGAGAGTTGCTGCATGAGACAGAATTAACGTATATTTTATTTTTTTGCTAAGATAATGGCACAGAAGAATAAAATCATCAGAAAAAAAAATTCGATACTTTGTTTACACATCCAGTTCAGACAGGGGCATAATTTACTCAAAATCAGAAATTTCAATATTACATTCCTCCATAATAGAAAATACCTCTATAATGTAAGTTGGATATGTGTCATGTGCCCTCTGGAATCAGTAGTAACAATATTCAATACTGTACGAAGAATTTAAATTAAATTAATTGCAAGAGTAATTGTGTATGTAAAAATTTTTAGTACTATGGTAAGATGTCTATGAAGTCCATGCCACAAATATATTTTTAAGGGCTAAAATTAAACACAGGCTGCAAGAATTAGAGTTTCTAATTCTAGAACCACCACCATGAAATACATCCCTGATTATTCAAACTATAGACCAACCAAAAAAAAGTTACAATTTTATGATCACAAGAGCTAGGAGTGAAGCCATCTGTTAAATCTTAGCCTGACCATACTTCAAATAATATAAGCAAGTACTGAGAACATTTACACTTTGTGCTTTTACCATTTTGGTTTTATCTGAACAATCATTAGAAATAGTCTAATCAGTTTCATTCCATTAACTATATACTGATGATCAAGATACTACAGACTGGACTTAACTCAAAGACAACCAATGCAAAGCTTTTTCACAGACATTAGAATAGCAATTGTTCTTTAGATCCAGCATCTACATTCTCAACACATAAAATCTCCTTTTCATTTCTCTCTGCATGTGAAATTAACATTAAAAATAGACATCAACTTTAACATAGGTCTAGTTGAAATTTTAGGACTTTAAATTTTGTGAAAGATGCATGATACCTATTTTTCCTTAAGATAAAAAGTAGTAAACCTCCACCAACCTGGCAACCTATTTGTTATTAATTCAGCTGTAAATACTGATTTACTACCAGCTGAAATCTTGAAAGACCATTAAAAGTGCCACTTCTTCATTGCAAAAGGCTTTAAGAAAAAAAAAAATCACCTCAGTAGGTAAGTATCTGTGCTCACTATCCTGTGAACGTCAAGTGTGGAGAGGATTACTATTCTACATACTACTGAGTCATTGCCCAGTGATTATTTATCTCCACATCACAAAGCACTATTTCAGAATGAAAGCATTTCATTTAGGGCAAAAAAAGTCTGGTCCAGGCAGCTGTTTCACATAGCAATGTTAAAGGGCCAAGAAACCTCTGCTTCTCACCAGTATTGCTGTTCAGTGCCACTGAGAACAACCATTCAATGGCAGAGAGAAAAAAAAAATCTCACAAGAAACAAAGCCACCTTCCACTGCAAAAAGATTTTTTCAGAATCCACCACTAGAGTCTCTGCACTATCCACTCCAATAGAAATAGAAAATTAGGATTTCTGTCTGCTTTGTCCTTAAATCCAAATCTCATGCATGGAGATTTGTCCTTTGGTAAAAAACAAAATCTTCCTAGTAGCAAGTCCATTAAAATTTTGTAAGTCTAGGAGCCACTCTGACTTAGATATATAATGAGTGAAAACACTCAAGGTAACAGTCTTCTCTGTGTCATCTGTTCTTCCTGGTGGGCCACAACTGAAGCTGCTCAGTCACCTTTCTTTCTTCTTTTCTGTAGCCGTCCTAGACCACCCTGATGTCAATTACCTCTTTCATATCTTTTATGGTTCCTTCAATGATAGTAGGTTTGGAGTTAGTGCCTTACTGTTCAGGGACAAACTCTTGAACTCTCTGTAGCTCCTTTCCTCTCTTCACCCCAGCTCCCTTTTCACATTACCTACAGCAGTGTAGGCAGACCTTTCCAGAAAATGAGACAATTTTTGGCAAAATATCAGCTGAAGCACAGAGAGTCTACAGGACATGATTAAGACTAGACTGTGAAAATATTAAAATAATAAATTACCTGAATGTAGTATTACTGCATATATAATTATACTCACAAATTTTCATTTTATCAAAACAGAAGCAAATACACTTGGAATTTATCTCTCAACATAACTCATTTTACTATAATGGGGCAATTGTGGGGTCTTTTTAATATGAAAAAGCTTCTAATAGCAATTCACAGCTTCTTTTTAATAATTTAAACCCAGATTAACAATCCTTGCTACATTAAATACAACCAGTGAAATAGTATTTTTCACTCCATATTGACAAAAAACTAGCACTGAACGCACTGACACAGATTCCAGTGTGAAATATTTTAAGAAGGGTTACCTCAGAGTCATCTGTTGATTCCTCATTAGACCTGGTTTCCTGAAATGGACACAAAAAACAAAGGGGTAAATAGCTAGGTATATACATAACAGAGCAGTATTTCCTTTTAAAAAGTACTATTCACCCTTAATAAGAAATGAAAGACAAAGTAGAAGCAACTCGAAGTTCAGAATTTCCATCCTTGTAATTCATACTTGATTTGTGCTTGCACTTGCATTTGAGTGCCACAGTAATACTCAGGAGCAGCAGGGACACTGTTGTCAGTTACCCTAAAAGAGAGAGTGATCGGATCATCTGAGAATCTGTCCCTATAATATCTTCCCCTTTTCCAGAAGCAGTAGCAAATTTTGCAAAGACACTGCCCGTATCTTGACTTTCATGGCAGAACAGCATTCTCAAGTTATCCACTAGCCACCTTTGCTATTCAACTAATCAACTGTTAATAGGCTTATTTTAAACTTAAAAAAATTCAAACCATTTTCCATAGGAATCCAGTGTTCAATGACTTTCTCCTTCCCCTCTGTTAATGCAAGACATAGCTTTCTCCTGCCTTTGAAACAACTGTACCTTTAAAACATCTCTCTCTGGCAAGATGATTCTTTCTACCCTGCAAAAAAAATTTTGTAAGTCAACTCCTGCTCATCTCTCGTCTGTCCACTGAGAAAATCTGCTGATGCAATGCCTCCTCAAAGAAGTCAGCAAAATGAAGATTTACTTAACGTATTTATCTTTATCAATAGCAATAAAGGATTACAACTAATACACTGACAGTGAATCTAAGCACTTTAACAATAAAATATGATCTAAACAAAAAACAAGCAAGAAAAAAGGCAGCATTTCAAATCTTATGAAGGGTGTCTTCAAAGAGTAAGATTAATACATACAGAATTTCACCAGAGATGGCAAAAAAAAAAAAAAATTACACTCTTACCAACAGCTCAGAGAAAAATCGAAAAGGAAGAAAATTTAATGCACTGACAACCAGTGTAATTTTTTGTTTCTCACATTTATTCATTTTCCATGTTTATAAAATGCACTGATTGTGACCTGTACACCAATAGCAAAGCCTTCCTTTTCATTAGTAGAGGCACACACTGATGCCCATAAAGACCATCAGAGCAGATGGGAGAGAAGCAGCACTTCTACCTGCTACTGGAAGCTTCGGGCAAGGTGTTACCATGGTTACTGACATCTGTTTCCTCCATTTTACTCACTAGAAATAGGTCCACCTCTAAAATACACATCTGTCTTGGTTTGAAAAG
>VZTR01031106.1:6053-19523 GCA_013400775.1 Chaetops frenatus
TGTAAGCTCACCTGGAAAAGAAAGCACGAGGAACTACAAAGGAGTTTCCTTGTATACACACAGGACTTGTCAGAAGCAGCCACAACACACTCCAGAGCAAGCAATTACAGCTATGATGCGTCTCTGACGACAAGGCAGAGAAGAAGGGGAAGGCAAGAACCTCCCTCCTATATGAGTAATGCCAAATTGCATGATTAAGTACTGTAAAAGTCAGGGCCTCTAATTTTTGAGAAAGTGAAGGAAAAAAACCTTTACACTCACAAATGTAAGCTGTGAGCCAGCAGGGAAGCAAGGCTGACTAGCACAGCACCCCTATGGAGGCTTGGATCATTAGGCCCTAGGTATGTGCTTATCCATGCTGTCTCCGTGCAGCTTTCCTTTTTCACAAAAGGGTTTCTCAGCTATAAATGTTGTTCCTCATATGCCCCAAACTGAGGACTTCTAGAGCACTGTGACAAAAAAAACCCACAAAGCCCAAAACCACAGGAGAGGAGTGAAATACAGACTTACCAATCTTAGTGCTTTTGGCAGTCAACCGGCCTTCACCCATATTAAATAGTTCTCCATCTGGCTTCCCCATAACCTGGGAAAATCCAGAACTGCTGGAGAAACCCTGAGGCAAGGTGATGGCATGCAATGTCGTAACAGGTAATATGTGTGAAACAGTTTAATCAGATCTATGACTGTTATACCATTATTCATCTACTTATCATGAAAGACTTTGTTTACACTTCAGAGAATTCTGAACAACTTTAGATTTTCAGTGCCCTAGGTATGAAGTGACCCTGCCATGCACAGAATCAGCATCTGCTCAGTCTGAGATGCTTCTAGCATATCGAGTGACAAAACCAATCACTGAAAGCAACTTGGCTCACTAATAGAAGTTACATGCTAATGAATAATGTTTAGGCAATATTTTTGCTTTGTAAGTCACTTTCATCCTGTGTTCAGCTCAAAATTCATCAGAATACCTCTAGTTGACAGTTTGAATCATAGAATTATAAGGAAAAGGGCTGGAAGGTCCTCAGGAGGTCATCTTTCCACCCTGCCATGTCCTAAAGCTGAAACCCCAGGGATGCTAAGCATTCAGGAGTGATTATGTCCTATTCTGTGAGAAGTTTGCCTTTCAGACATGCTAAAGGGCAGAGGGCACCAAGAACAACTCTGATCCGTTGTACCATGCTTGAGACATTCACTGTTGTGGGTTAAGGGTCAGGGTCTATCCAGATTATTTTCCATTGTTGCCTAAAAAGGAAAGACCTCTCTGAATACTGAGAAATCACTTTAAAGCCTTGATTTAACAGCACAGGATTTGCTATGCTGGATCATGGCATGAGTTCCACTGAGCGTGTTTTCCCTCCTAACTCAACAACCCACACCAGAGCCTTCACAAGGAGCTCCAATGCATCAGTGTGCAAACAGGGGAGATACCCCAAGTGCAATGAACACACCAGAGGGTGTCTTCTAGCTGACAGAGCTTCTATTCTATGCTTACTGCTGTTCCAGTTGCTAACCTGTAAATATTGTAAGCTGTCATAAATTTATAAAGATCTTTCAAATATCCAGAGTAGTTAACTCAGGGTCCTGCCATGTCAGTGAACTCCATAGTCTGGCTGTTCCCTAGGAGAATCATGATTTCCACGTTAGTGTTCTGAGTGTACTTGTACCTCCTTTTAATCTATCATGCTGTGTGGCAAAGGTAAGAAAAAGTTTCCAGTTTCACTATAACTTCTATAAATGCCTGACAATTATTTGAAAAACTTCACATTTTTCACCAGCAGGTTTCCTCATGATGGTTAAATCATCTTCTTCTATGCAGTTTCCTCTCTTGTCTTACCATCTCTCCAACAGGCTTTTTTTGTCTGTCTCAGGTTTATGCAACTCCTGCTATTGCTCTCTTCTGTACTAGGTTTTACTAGCATCTGTGGGCCAGATGCAGCATAGCTCTAACCAGTTCCATAAGCACTGGCATCAGTTCTGGAGAGCTGCACATTTCCTCCAAAAACTCCCAGCTTCCAAAGGATAAGATTGAGTTAAAGCAGAAAAAAAAATTAAGCGAAGTGTGATCCTAAGCCATGAAAACTGTCAATAGCTGCACTTGCTCTTTAAAAATTAATTGGAACAGCACATGAGGTTATTTAAATCCTTGAAATTAGTGTAACTCTTCAGGGTCCTTAAGCAGAGTTGGAATGAGCTCCCAGTCCCAGTACCTTACACAGGCTCTAGTTCCAAAAGGTGATTAATCCCTCTGAGAATACCTGAAGCAAGACACATCCTCCACAGCTGGGCAAAGGTGGAAAAGTGACCTTTTCTGCACACTGATGTAGTATTTATAATACTAGTTTCCATCTCTTTCAGTGACACAAGTGGTTGTTAGAGTGCTAGCAATGATATTTCAGACATGGCTGCATAGCAAGCGTCTTTCCAGTTCAAGGCTCATCACCCGAAATCACAGATCAGGGTTACCTTGATGAGGTTACGTGACCAGAGCCTTGGGGGATACATCCTCAGGGGAGACTGGGGCACATATCATCAATCAGTCTTCCAGAACCTTAGTGCAGTTATTTTCTTGGGTTAAATCCTATTTTGCAAGCTTGAACTGCATGCAGGAGAAGATTTAGGCACCTAGAAATTTGGTCTAAAACTCTGAATAAGATTTGCTTAAGTGAAACAGGAAATGATGAGGAAGGTTTCAGGAATCCATTTTTTATATCCATAAATAGACCCTGAGGTCTATTTCAAAGTCTCCTTGCATGATCCACACGTCCTGATAAAATATGGGCAAATGTGAATTTGACACTCTGAATCTTTGGATTAAATTCTTTTAACTTACTTGAGGACAGCCATATTTACTGAAGAGATGAAATTGCTCCTTGATAAATTTATACCACATTAAGATCTGTTTGGAATTTTTTACTAAAAAAAATTACCTGCTAAATTACACCCAATTCTTTTGTTATTTTCTGTGGTATATGCTAGCTAAAATAATAGTTCATTTTATTGTCTAATTATTTTCTTTAGAAAAATTCATTGTTCAATACATCATATCTAAATTGGGTTTTTTTTCCTTTTTTTTCTTTAAAACACTTTACCACCATTAAAAAATTAATTTCTCTTGCTCTTTCATAAATGGCAGAGTGCCATGGAACAAAAATCATTCTATTGTTATTTTCTGAACATTCAGAGCCACAGTATCCAGTACTGATGGTTTCAATATGTAAGTCATCTCTGGCCAGTTAATGGAAAGACTCTTCTTAATGGAGGATCTGATCCAGCTCCAGTAGAAATCAGTGAACCTCTACTTCTCCACTCCACTACTGGAAGAATTAAAAAGTTATTGAGCTGATAAAACCAAACAATAATGAGGACTGCAGAGAAATCTGCTCTTACCTGAACCAGATATGTTGAACCACCAGTAATTCTGCATCCTGAAAAGTTGCTTAATCTTGGAGTGTTGCCATGGAGAATTCCTGAGTTTGTCTACTAAAAAGCAGCCCAAAAACTGTCCCCTTTCCTGAAGGAAAGCAGTTAGGAGCAGTTGTGTCACTTCTCCTGAACACGACCAGAGCTTCAGTCTCATTTGAATTCACCAGTTGATCAAACTGTTCCGGTGTCATAGATGCTGTAATAGGATCCACTCCTGATAAGAGTGACTGGGTTGTTGCAGGGGAGTAGATCAGTAAAAAGTAACAGCTATGCTATTTTAAACAGTTATCGTAACAACAAAAACATTAAATTATTGCTGTCAGATGCCTACAGGGTAGACTGTTTTTTCTCAAGTCTGGCCAATTTTGGCAGGAAAAAAAGCAACAAATTAAAAAAACCCAAGAAACAAACCAAAACCAGAACCTAAACCACACCCTATACAGAATGCAGTGAGAGTCCTGACAGACAATAGCACTACAATCAAAATAATTCTCCAGAATTTTAAAAGTTGTGATCAGTATAAATGTATACACTCACCTTCTGAACAAGTGTAGGAAATGTAAGTTAATGTTGCTGATATGCAATTCATGCAGAGAGAGCCCTCAGGATTTCTATGACAAGTCAATGGAAATTCTGGTGAAGAAATCAAGACATGGGAAATGTTGTGGGGAAAAAATCAATATTTTTTTTGGTTAGTGGCTCTGATAAAACTACAGAACTGTATTTAATTGTTTTTAATACTGGGTAGGTTCACTGCTTACTTCTCTCCATGATAATACTCTAGAAAACTCATCCCTTTTCCCCCCACCCTTCTTTGTGTTGTCACCCTACTCAAAACATGAATTGCAGATTTTCTCAGTTTTTGTACTTCACTCTCATTTATTATCTGATCTATAGATAGAAGGAAGGCAAAAGGTACACTTATGTTTTAATAACAAGCTTTCAGTTTATCAGCAGCCTCATTTTGTTCTTTCCTCCTCCTCCTCCTCTGTACTGAGGATGTTTTCATGATAACAATTAATAGAAGCAAAAACTTTTATGATACTGCCTAGGATCAAGTTTTCAGCATTTAAAATTCAGACTATATATACACAGATCATATTACCTCTGGGAAAGCTTTTATTAATCTCAACATCAGAGCTGTTTCAACAAATCTACCGTAATAATGAAAAGACATCTTATCACGTTTTGCTTTCAGTAAATTTACTATTCTTTGATAAGGTTGCAAACAACTGAGAAGTAATTGATCTGTAATTAGTGTGGCAACTGCACAAGATAGACTGCACTGGGATTTCATAATTTTTCTGTCCAGTGCTGTGCATCCTGCTCTGCAATATTAAATTATTTAGCTTCTGTCTTCAAATACAAATGGTTTCATGCATCCTCCATTATTTTAGGAGTTCTCCAAAGATGAGAATAACATTTAAATTTCTGATCATCTGTCACCATCAGAATTATTGCCAAAGGGATCATTTTTCACACATGCCTTGCCATCTCCTTACTTAGAAAGCCATTGTCTGCCCATGCCTGTGAATGGACGCTATGAAAGCCCGTTTGATCTGCACCCAATTATCCCTATTTGTCACTTGGCTGCACTAAGCTCCTGATATATATGATTGCCTAGCTGAATCCTTCAGGAGCTGTGCTAACTAAAGGGCACAAGCTTAGCACACTGTGGCTGTGGTGCGGCACCACTGCCATCATCTACATCACAGTTTCCAATTACTCAGGCTCTATCTGCCACCAATTCCAAGAATATGCTGCAGTCCAACCCATAAATCCACAAGGAAAACAATGGCCTTCTGACGCAGCTTTTTATAGTGGAACTTTTTTGTAGGAGCATATGAAGCATGATTTTTCAGTTCTGTGTTTCTTCTTTACTTTGAGGACTGGGGAGAAGAAGGTAATGTGGGTGTTCATTGACCTGGGAAAAGAAGCAGCCATGGTTTAATTTACGTAATTGAAGACATAATTTCTTCAATAGATCAGGAAGAGAGAGATCAGGAAGAGAGAGATGGCATTACCCTTTTGTCACTCAGCTTCATTTTCTTTTCATTAACAGTTACATTCAGCAGTTCACCAAGAAGCCAAAAGGAGAGCCTGTCCCTTGAACTCAGAAGTGTCAGGACAGTTACATATTAGTTCATATCCAGACTCTGAATCTTTATTAATTTCAGCAGTGTAACTGACACAGGAAAATGAGCAGAACAGAATACCAAGTGAACGTGCTTCAGTGTCACTGTATATAATGACATGATAAAGTTTTAGATATTAGTTCCTACTCCATTTTTTATGCATTCTAAGTCTAACTTTTTCTCCACAGCTGTATAACCAAAATGAGGTTTTTGATGACCTAATGTGACTGATACCTTGTGTTACCATTATAAAACATAACAGTTAGCACAAGTGCTTCAAAAACACCTCTCAGTATATATTTTCCTCCAGCTAATTTCTTTTGTTAATTGCCTTAGCTTTGTCATGCCCTTTGAAGTGTCTCACAGTGCCATCCACAGCAACAAAAGTGCCTTGTAATTGTTGCTTGTTCTTATCATTGATATATTGACACCACCAGTCCTGCCCCAGCATAGTGGTTTGGTAGCAATCCATTTCCATTTTATGCATGCTTTATTTTTCATGTTTGTGGCATTTAGTGCTTCAGGTATCACTTTTTGTAGCACCTGCCTTGTGAGCGACATCTTTCTTTCCATACTGCAGTTGGAGAGTGGCTAGCCATTGTGGGCAGTGTTTATTCCTGCCTTCCTCTGATAGCATATGTTTTGATGATTTGCAGGTTTCTCCACAGCCTGTTTTCTAGTAAAAACTACACATGTGATGAGAAATGGACATCTTCCCAAGTGCCTCATGAGATCTCTGTCAAGCAGAGCTTTTGCAGATGGTGCTCAGCCTGGTGCCAGGTTTTCCATGAATGGAAGTGGCTAAGTAGGACTTGAGTACAAAATGTCTGCGAATTGCTCCTAATCTCTACAGCACCGAAGTATGTTTTCAGCCGTTGTCATCAGACCCCTGATCTTGTGACAGGAACTTTGACAGAAACTTATTCCTGACATATGTTAAATTGAAGAAAGTCCAAAACTCTAAATACATTCATTTACGTACTTTACTTACTCAAATATTTAACATTTTCTCTGCCCATAATACCTACAAATCTCCCTCAGTCTGATCCTAATCTTCCTTTTTAATTCCTTAGCTAAGCAGGAATTACAGATGGCATATTCATGCATTAGTTTGCTCACTTCAACTGCACTATAAAGCAAGAAGCAAGAACTCAAGCCGTGGGAGCCAGATGTTTCGTACTTCCAAAGATTTTACCATGTTATGAGTTACAGCTACTGTGGTACAGCCCAAAGGACAGAATTCACATGATTTTTCACTCAGCTGGACTTTCTGTGAAATGGGATGGTGAGATGGAAAGATGAAACTAGAGGGTGAGCTTTTTGAGCAAGTCTCCCTACATAGAGAAGTGCTGGCAGCCCCAGAGTTAGTGAGATTTAAGTCAAAATTAACTTGAAATGTATTAGGGAGAAAGCAAAAAAGGAAATGAAAAGAGCCTATAATGACATATGCGGTAAAGCTCTTTGTAGACCCAGGATGCTTAGAATGTGGAATTAGAGGCAGGGGGAAGAAAAGCACTTAGGCCTGGCCAGTGTAAGCTGTTTTACCCTTTGCTGCCCCTTGTAGGTTTAGTCAAGCTCAGCCAGACTTCAAGCCAAGCTCTGGTCTCATAAAGTACCTGCCCTTGTTTGACTTCTCCTGGGCTCTGCTGCTCAGACTCATCATGGAAATCAAACAGAAACTGAATCTCATTACGATAGACTAATGGGGAACTGGCAAAGAGCCTCTGAACACTCCATGGAACGGCAAGGGCAGTGCACTGCGGGCAAGAACAGGAAGCCTGATCTGAGGCCAGGGAAGTCTGTGAAGGCTCTCCTCATGTCCACCCACTCCCCTTGCCCTGTGTGGGCACTGCCAAGGACCTGCCTCCTCTGCCTGGTGCTAGGGGCTTTTAAACTGTGAACCCTTCCCAGTAGAAATCATCCGTGGATTTGCCACGTAGTCTCAGAGCCTGTACATAAGCCAGCAAGTACAGGTTAAAGCTGTCAGGCCTGATCTCAGACCTGTTCCAAGGGGTGGTTGTTGGTATCTATTAAAAAAAACAAGTCCTTTGTGTATTTTTTCAGGACTATGATAAGAAAAAGAAGTGTATAAATACACAAAGATTAGCAGTTGGCTCAGGACATTGGTAGTGACAATTGGGTTACTGATTTAAATCCAGTCTGTTCAAATGACCCAAATTAACTACCAAGAAACTGACTGATGGGCTGTGACATAGGTTTAGTGCCCCTGGTCCAGAACAAAAGGGACAAGTGTTCCCAAAATCCCATTGCTGACGCTGCGGGGTGTCAGAAAGGAGGCTCCTGGAGAGGTTGTTAATGATTTGCACAGCAGGACAGGCAGGGCAGTGAGTCTCTGTGCAGGCCAAGCAGGAGAGGACGTGTGGGATCCTGTGGGGCTGACAGAGAAGGGAGCACTGCCAACTCAAAGCCAGAGAAAGGGATACCTTGGGCTATCCTCTGTCATTGAGTAAAAGCAAATTTGATGAAAGACTGAAAGCAAAGTTATACACAAATTGTTTCCATAAAGTGAACGGAAGTGGGCTGAATTCTGATGAATTCACACAGCAGTTGCATAGTGGAATGGAAAACCATGAAAGCCCTACACATGCACGCATACATACGGCCTGCCAAAACAAAATGTGATCAAAGCAAAAAGAAGCAAACATATGGACAAATTCTTAGCGAGAGAAAAGCGTAGCCAAGTTCACTGACCTTTATTTTAATTTTCTTTAGTTCTCAGCTTTATGAGGAGTGCAGGAAATGGAATGTGCTAATCCCAGCTGATACAATCTTCAAGAAAGGTGCAAAATCTCCCCAAACTAGAGAAAATTGAATGCAGCCAGAAGCCTGTTTAATCTGCTCTCACCCAATGTCCTTCCAAATAAAGCTCTCCTGATGTTCTCTCAGGGGCCACCAAATAAGTCAACAAGGAACTTGCAGTGTGGCAGAGAGTTTGTTTTTTAAAATACATTAATACATCTCATGGAAACATCACTTCAAGGAGATGAGAATTTATTTGAAACACAGGGGGATATTTTTTCATATGGCAATGAAGAGCTGCAGGGTGTTTTTATTTCCATTTATTTTTGTTGTTGTTGTGGTGGTGAGTGGTTTTTAACTTATTTATTTTTCATTATTATTATTTATTTTATTTTACTTTATTATCTGTTGCTCCATTTCCAGGGTCTCTTTTATTATCACATAATTTGATAGCACCCAGCAGAGAAATACTGGAATATTGCTAAGGAGTGTGTTGGCTGGGGATTTAAACTGACTTCTGGAGGTCTATATTTGGAGTTCATCTTGTAATGTTTTCAGTCTGCTGCTACATAAACATGAACTCTGAGAGTAGAATCTGAAATTTGCACATGATTTTTACTCCTTTGCATTCACAGAGTCATTTTCATCACAAGGTATAAATTTAAAGCAGTGAGGTTCCTTGTGAAATAGTGAATTTTCCACCTATTTTACTAAGAAATGGATTATAGTAAGCAAAATAGATGAAACCCAAGCCAAGGACAAAATGACAAGATCTCATATCCAACTTCAGGCAGTACAGTGAGAGTATAAGCTTTGGCATTTCCTTGTGGAAGGTGTAACATAATGCCCCTCTTACTCACCCTGGTGGGAGTTTTGTCTCCACCGTGGTGGGACCAGGATTTCATTCATGGTTCATGAGAAGCAGGGCTGCCAAATTGGCCTTTAACTCAGGCTGACAGCAGAGCAGTGCCATACTTGTGCCACCTGCATGGATGAGTGTACTGTGCTTGAAACAGTCTCCCAATGAACACCGACTTATTTAACCTTTTTTTTTACCAAACATTCCTGAAGACAAGCCTGGTGGGATATTGAGTTGAGTTTTGCTTTGACCAGACATTCCCCATGCAGAGATTACCCAGCAGAGCTCACAAATTGCAGTGATGAACCCTCTGCAGAACTCTGGGATACACATACATTAGACTGTCTGAATCTTGAGATTGTGTCTTACACTGCAGTATAAGTTCTTAATTGATAACTCCCTCATTTAATTATTGTGTGACTGCCTATAGAAATTTTGTCTAAATAAATTTTTAAAGCAACAAAAAATTTCAAGAACTTCTGATTTGGCAGTTTATTAGACTATACAGTAAGTTTTTGTTTGATTTTTGCCTGGAGGTAATACAGTTTATTCTCTTATAATATGGGTGATGGACTATCAATCATCATACAGTACATACTAAAGAGGTAGTGGTTTAAACTGACCACTGAGCTTCTGATTAGCCACTACAGTGGGACCACAGAAATAGAAGCATGATTGAAAATCTAGGTATTAGTGATTAGAATAAGAGGGTTTAGTAGGAAGGATCAAGGTTTTTTGACTAAATGTTTCCTTCATGCTAAAACTTCATTATGAAGAGATGGATTTACTTTTGTTTATAAATGCCATAACTGTTTTTACCTATGCATTTTAGAAAAATTTGGAAACAGAAACACTATTTCTGCATTATTTAAAAAAAATTTAAACAGCTATTTTAATTGTATGTTTTTCCCTGTGTTGCTCTCACCAAAATAAAATAAAATAAATATAATAAAATTTTCAAATTTTTGTTTTCATTTTCTCATTCTTCTCTGTTTATCCAGTTTTCAAATATTCTGCAGGGTTTTCAAGTTGCAGAGCAAAAATTCTGCATCATCTCCATTCTTTTGTCACTCTGTAACCTTTACTAAGCATGAAAATGTATGGAATATGCATCGGTGGAAACTAAAAATGGAAATATTAAAAACTAGCCTGCCTAGACATAGGAAAAAAAAAAAAAAAAAGGCAGAAGAAAAAAAAAATCCCAAAAATGGATTTTCATGGAAAAAGTTTGAATTTAAGCGTTAGATAGGAGAACTCTACCACACATTCTTTTCCCTTTGTAAGCTGCAATTGACAAGGCAAAAAGCCATCTTCAACTTACATAAAGCAGCATGCTGAGAGGGTATGATGGCATTATAATACTGCACACTGTATTCCTGCCAGATATTCTGGATCTGCTTTTTTGTTATTTTTGTCGCAGTCTTCCCTCTACCCTGCCTTTAGCTCAGTATGTTGGTGCAAAGTTTTGTGAGGTAATATTTAGGTACAGCCAAATTATTTCCTGTTGCCTCTGACCCACATGATATAAATGAAAAATTAAAAACAAAAAAACATGATTTTGGAAGTTATCTAAAGAAATTTAAACAATATGTGGTTTCTCAAAGAAGAAAATGACAAAGAATAGTAGTTCAGAGAAAAGAACATGCATATTTCAAGGTCCTGCTTTAGTAGATAAGTTCATTAGCAAATTCAGAAAGGGTCATAAACTTTACAATATCTATGTGTAAAGAATGAAATAAATAAAAACTGAACATATTGGTAGAAAAGAGCTGTTATAAAAGCTGTTCTTTCTTGTGTATTTTCAAGTACATCAGGCTGTATTTGTAATAGTTTTAATTTTGCATACATTCCCATTCATCCACAAGCATAGACATCCAGTGGCCACATTTGCATGGGCAAATGAGCCACTATACAATTAATGTTGTATGATCTAGGCTCAGAAATACAGAACCTAAGTGTTGAAAAGTCTATTGTCTCTAAAAAGTATGCCTTTTGAAAATGTGATAATAAACCTTTTCTGTTCTCATGTCCACAGGAAAAAACCCCCTTGTTTTAGTCATTTCGATAAATGCAGGAAACCTTACCATTAAAGAAATCACAGCTATCTCTCCTGGGTTTAAAGAGAGAGGATACAACAAAAGCATCATGTAAATTGCATTGTTCGGACTGACACACACCTCTACATGCAGTTGCTACAGTTGTTGAAGCTTTAAAAGTAAAGAAGGAAAAGCAAATTTGAAGGAATAGCCTAAGGTCTATTTAATAATGAAATATTTTCCTGGCTAAAACAGAGTTCTAGAAATGGCTCCCAGAGCTAGTAAAGCTGTACTCTTAATCTGTATTTGTCTTCCTGGAGATACCCTAAATAGGCTGTTTTCCCCTTAATTCCTTTCTCTTTAGGTGATACAGGAAAACGCATTTAGTGAGCTTTAGCCTGAAGACACATGGAAGAGAAACTGAGAGTCCTCCTCTTTTTAGTAGTCTCTCATTCCAGTATCTACCAGAGTCCCACTCTGGGTGTAATGCTATGAATCCACCAGTCCATCCGCTTTCAGCTACTTCCAGCTTTGGGTGTAGAGGTCGCTATGCCTCTGTTGCACTCTCAGCTTACCAAGTTGCAGAAGAGATCACCCCCGAATGCCTGTGTGTTGCTCACAAACCTTTCGGCTTTGAGCGATGCATCGTCCCTGCACCTCCTGCTGAAGAGCACCCGTGACTGGTTCTGTAAAGGCAGGAGCATCCTATCCTTTCAAAGCTCGCCCACAGAGTTACTTCACCCCGTCTGAGGTGCTCATCTGAGGTTGCTATTTCCTCTACTCCTCCCTGTATGAATACAGTGAGACCTGACTTGATTTTCTAGCATTTATACTATCAAATCTACTGTTTTATGATGGCTCATTAATGAGTTTTACAGCTAAGATGTTTGTTCAACCTCTCCTTGCATGCTGTTAAAATTGTGCTGTTTTAATAGCTGGGAGCCCACAAGATCAAATCTCTGCTCAAGAATATTTATGTGTGGTAAGAGTATTCAATTTGCCAACAAATGAGGTTACAGTGCCTTGTAAGTCATTCATTTTGATGTTTATTTCCTCTGGAATTGTTCTCAGGGGTAGATCTTCCTTCCTGTCAAATGGCTTCACATTCACTTCTCACCAGCTGTTCTTCTGTATCCCTGAATGTTTCCTGGACTGAGAGAAATGCATATTCCCTGATTTGCTTGACTGCAACCTGTGACAAAGAAAGCCGAGCCCAGTCTGTGGCTTTAATCAGATGCTATGGGAGGGAAGGGGAAGAATTCTGGAAGAAAAAGAATAACAGAGAGTTTTCCCCCATTTTTTCCCCCACACTCTTTCATTTTTTCCTTTATTTTTTCTGTGGGTGCAGGTAAGGCAGAAGGTCCTAGAGTCATTTCGATCGTTTGGTTCAAAGGGCATCACTGTGAAGCACTGTGCTGTGCTGGCAGCAGATACTCCCTTTCTTTCACCTCATCTGTTCTAAGCAGGCCATTGCTGTTTACAAGAAGAATTAAATACATGCCTACATAAAGACTGCAACCCCCACTG
Source organism: Chaetops frenatus (assembly GCA_013400775.1). NCBI lineage: Eukaryota > Metazoa > Chordata > Aves > Passeriformes > Picathartidae > Chaetops > Chaetops frenatus. The sequence continues at coordinate 18,797 of VZTR01031106.1, forward strand.
ACAAGACAAATAAAATCTCTCCAAGCTTAGCACTGAGGAAAACTCAATCAACTGAGCAAGGTTTGCGTGTCACACACTGGCTGCCTAATGTAGCTCTGATTAACACACTCGTATGTTGGAACCAAGTCCTGAGTACAGGCTAATTCTTTGTAAAAAAAAAAAAAAGAAAAGTAAGTAAATGAGGACAACAAATCTCTTGCAATGCAAGTGTTGTTGTATAAGCTCTGAGTCCCAGTTTCAGTGACTTTGTGCTGCTCCCTTTTTATTTTATTTTCTTCTTTCCATGGGGCTTTTTGCCGCTAATGACAACAAAAGTTGCAAAGCATGCATGTCTTGATATCTTAATAGGTTTTCCACTCTACTGGGACACCTTAACATCTTGAAAGTTTTAAGTTGATATACAGTGTAACAGTAAAAAATTAATTATTATTAAGGGTTAACCAAGGACCTGAGTGGTGGAAACCAATCCAGTTGTGTATAATTAGAGAGTAGCTACCTAGTAATATTGAAGCTGTAAATAGCCCCAGCGGGGGCCCTGACAGAAGGCTGAGGTGTTTACAAGGCACAGGAGATGCTGCCTCAAAGTACATAATTCCTGTTGCCATAACTATTGCTGATATAATGGATGTGTTCATTAAAACTAGAGGATTATTTGTTTATCCATCTTTCTCTATTGCAGGCCCTTCCTTGGGGGTGTATGGGGGGGGGGGGGGGGGGACTTTCTTTT
>VZTR01031106.1:19535-33250 GCA_013400775.1 Chaetops frenatus
TTCCTTTCAGTATGAATTTATAGTACACACCTTTTTATTTGCCCAGTCAGAGAAATATTAAAGGATTGCTTTATTGATTGCTAACCGGAGGTCTCTTCCCCACTGGGAAAACTATCTTCTCCAAACTGCTTGTAAGCAGCCCTGCAGAATCCAGAAGGGAAGGAAATGTTCACACATCCATTTTTAGGCTCCCCTTGGGCCTTGGGAGTGGCACTTATTAAGTCCTTGTCTGCAAGGCAGGCGCTGCTTTCCCCGGCAGAGCCATTACCCAGCCTCCTCCTTTTGTGCTCAGCTGGGCTGCTGGGCCAGCCTTTTGTGAGAAAATAAGGTGCAGAAGCTACCTGAGGAGGAAGGAGAGGAACTGTCACACCTGACCACAACACTCCTTACCCATCCCCCAGCTCTGGTTGCAGGGAAGGAGTGAAGGAATCTGGAAACAGGGAGACATGTTGAGCCTCAGTGCATGGGTAAGGTGAGAAAGGTGCTCTAGTTTTTGTTGTTATTGCTCACTTTCCAAACTTACCTGAATTGGTAAGAAATTAAACTCATTTTCCCCAGGTGGAACCTGCTTTGTTTCTGACGGCGACTGGTGGCTGGTCTCCCTGTCTTTATCTCCATCCATAACACTATTCCTTCTCACTAGGCACCCTCATCCTCTTGGGGAGGATGAGTGGGCACTTGTGTCCTAGGTTGACTTGTATGATGCTTTTATCCCCATTTGTCTGTTTAGTTCAGAAATAATGAGAAATAAGTATTGTGCCTTTAAGGCTGGATCTGAGAGCAAATGCTGGAGCATTGGAGGGACTTGTTCTCAAAACATAGAGATAACACCTTCAGCACTCACTTCTGTGGACTCAGGGTGTTGTCTGCACAGGCAGAGAGAGTTCTCTTTTGTTTTTTTCCCTTTTTGCTTTTTGGTCAGTTTTTATTTTCAAGTAGCTGAATCCAAAGGTTTTTGGGGACTGTTCTGCTATTGTCCTATCTGGGACATCAGGACCATTGCCCAGGGGGTCTCCCCAAAGCTGCACTGCAGCCGGGCCACCGGGCCCAGGCCTCAGAGAGGGAGAGAGAGAGAGATCTGGGCCTTGGAGAGACTGAGAGACTGAGAGAAAAGCTGAGGACACGCCCACGGAAAGGACTCTTTCTGAATTTACCAGCTCGTCAGAACGGCAAGAGGGTTTTATTGTGTAGATTGTTCATTCTTTATGCCTATGGGGGTTTTGTTTTTTTAAATAAATAGTTTTTTCCACTTTTCTCCAAGGAAATCTATTTCTCGAACCAGGTGGAGGACAGGTGGCTTGGATCTGCCTTTCCAGAGGGACCCCTTTAGGAGGTTTCCTCCCAAATTTGACCTAAATCAGCACAACTTGGTAGCCAGATGAGGCCGATGCATCAGAGCCCCACGGGCACCTGACCTCAGCATGGGGTTCCAGAGCTCCTGGCCTGCCACTACTCACACAGAGTTCTCTCTGTGCACTACTGAAATTCCAGCATCTGACCATGTGCAGCAACATGAGGAAAGACACCAGGAATACAACAGTAGCACCACCAGGCAACTAATAATAGCCAAGCAGATATAGCATCTCTCCATGGCTCTTCATGGCTTGCGTCCAAATGGTGAGGCCACAAGTGGCTAGGGAAGGCTGCCAATAAGATTACATCTTCTCAGGCCATGCTAAAGGCTTTATCATGGCTCTGTGCTTGTAAAAATGAGCAAGGGACTGATTTTCACAGACTGGTATTTCTGGATGGCCTTTACCCTGTTTTTTTTCTTCATTAATACTACCTGAGGAGTGAAGTCATGACTCGGGTTTAATATATATTGTGCATTTGTCTCCAGAAGATGCTGCTCCAGGTGTCCTCAGGCTGGTGCCATAGCTAGCATGCCAGAATGATCTCACTTGCTAAATTTGGAAAAAATGTGAAGAAACAGCCTGGGTTTCAGAAGATGGAGACCCAGTGATGGGCTACTGAGAGCAAGCATGCTGGCATGCATCCTGCAATCACAGTGTGGGTGGTAAGTGAGCTCTGCTCTGGTCGCTTTGAAATGAGCTGTCCTGCTTGGAAAGAGTAACTGCTCTACAGACATCCATGAATGCTGTCACCTAAACTGCATGCTGTCAGAGTTTCCATGCACAACTGCATCTGAGAAAAGATTAATTTATTAAGAGGAGGCAGCTTTACCCATAAGATATAAGAACAGTGTTTTTCTCCTAGCATCATCATCTGTAGTCTAAATATTTCTTTTACCACTGCTGTTATCCTCACATAACGTAGCTCAATGTTTTGGACAGCAGCCACTGATCCTATCTTTGGTGTGTAACTTTATCCCCTTATACCTTTACATATATTCATTTAAATCAAATTTTATCATATGTTCAATTTTTGTCACATCAATATCAAATCTTAGAATTAGAAAAAGTGTACACAATTATTTTTTGGTTTTTGTTTCCAGTCTGCCTACCCTTTATACTGTGAAACTTTTGTGCATTGGATTCCTGATTACTGTGAGGGCAGACTAGGATGGAGAAAATGCAGTGGGTTGGCACAAACAGCTTGGTCACCAGCTTGCAGGATAAACAGCAGGTGTGGTATTAGAGGCTGCCAGAGTCTGGCAAGGTAAGAAGAAAGCCTCAGTGCAACATGGACCAGCTTGGGATCTCTAAAGATCAGTCTCAGCATCCAAAACTCTTCTTGTTCTCATAGATTTTGGGTCAGAGGCAGGTATTTTTAGTCCTTTTTTTTTTTTTTTTTTTTTTTTTTTTTTTTTTTTTCCTGTCAGTTTTTGCACTTGCAGGTGAGATTTCAGCAGAGGCTCAAAACATTTCAGTCTGCTCTGTTGTCTCTGCTCTCCATTGTCACCAGTGCCTGGTTACAGAGGATGAGTCTGGAAGCCAAGGTTTGCAAACATGATCATAGCTAAACGTTTTGCCAAATGTTTCTCTTATCCACATGTTCCAAAGTCACAATTGGTAGACATCTCTTCAGATTTTTCTGGGGCTCATCAGGGGAAAGCAGCTCTGTAAAGGTTTGAACACTAAGATGATCAGAAAAACGTTTCAAAGCAAGCTAACACTTTGTTTTTAAACACTATAGAAACACTATTGCAAATCAGCTCCTGGCCAAGTGGTAAGCACGTGTGCTTAATTTGAAGTATTGATTTCATGATTAAACAGTATCCACAGTATTGATTGATGTCCCTGAATCAGAGCCTTAAAGAATGCAGTGGCTCTTCTAATTAGCTACTTCTGTAATTTCACCATGACCTCTTAATTTTATATGATTGGAGTTTTACTAGTTTATGAAAGAATATAAAAGCATTCAATAAGAAGGCAGGAAACAGTGAATCAATTCACTCCATTCTCATCAGGGGTTTGATCCTGGGATATGCTGAGCATTGACAGTGCTTAGAGAAGTCAACATAGAGGCCCTTGTACAACTTCATGTAACTTGTCATTAAAGCAAACCATAAGCTTTTCTGGTTATCTGTATTTTCACATGCCAACAAAAATTTTCAAGCAAAAAATATAGCAGCTTTGTTATTTAAAGGGGTCTTGAGAGACTGAAATATTTAGTATTCAGCAGTTAATGCAGAGGACAGACACTCTCTAAGTACTAGCCAACTCCCTTGCCATATTATTTAAAAGATTACAGCACTAAAGCACAAATTCTGAAGAAATGCACAGCTGAGTACATTTGCATTAGGATGTATGGAGTTGCAGCAGGCATAGCTCTTACAAATTTTCAAAGAGGTTGTGGTTCTGTGATTGATCAGAAAATCGTCAGTTTCAGTACCCCATTCCATCCCAAAAAGCCAGATGAAAAATCTCATTATGTCTTGTTTACATTCATACAATTACAGTAACCAGAAAACAACAATCACAGATTTGCTTGTACAAAATCCTGCAATTCCACCCCATAAAAAGATAAAAATACAATTTAAATTTTACCTTTATGGTATTGATAGATCATTGCTACCTATAAATAAATAAAATGTGTGACATTAGAAAGTATAGCGACCTTCCCGTAACAGCGAAGGAAAGCAATTAGCTCAAGGTCACTTGCAGATCAGAATGGCTTAGGAGGATAGTTTAGTCCTGAGCTGCTGACCAGGACAATGAGATTTATACATCCTTGTTTGTAGATACTGTGATATTTGTTCAACACGTCTGTCTGGATAATATTTGCACTGAACAAGCAGTGAAGAAAGGATGAAAGAGTCAAATGTCAGCTATTTTATGTTTGTGTGTACAACAAAAAGGAGAGTTTACAAATGTCAGCAACTTGTTTTTGTGTTTCATTCCTTCAAAACATCTTGCAATAAAAAAAATTAGATGTGACAAGAAATTAATCCATATTGTGATCTAATTATTGTTGGAATTAGGGGAAAAATGTAAGATGTCTAAAATATTTAATTGTGAGAAGTGTCTATTAAGCTAACTTTGCAGTGAACTTACAAGATTTTTAAACACTTGTGCCAGGTTTGAGATGCCTAAATAGCCAGAAGGTTGTGATTTTCTCTTTCAGGGATGTATACGGAGTATACAAAAAAATTTCTCAATTTCTTACAATCCAGACCAGGGCCTGGTCAGAGAGTCGTCTTACTGCCATTGCATGGTCACAGGGGAAGGGGCTTTTTTCCAGATAGACTGGAGAGGGAAGGTGGGTTGGGGAACCCAAACTCCTGGGAGGGCTGGCAGAGCTGGGTCTGCTGTCCTGATGCACATCCTTCTGCCAGCCTGGATGCAGTGGAAGTGGTGCCTCATTCACATGGTGAAGTCTCAGCTTTTGGGAAGTGTTTACACAGAAACTGATAACAGGTGAAAAAATCTGGCTTTATATTTTCAATCACATTTACTTATCTCACATCATCCCACTAAGCCTCCTCTGTGACAGATGACCATTTCAGGCAGTGTTGTTTGGGGCATCTACACCATGATCAGAAGCCTGTGTAAATACTTGTTTACATGCCCTTCTACTAACACAAGCTGCTTTTGTGTGTTTTCATATTAAGCTGCAACAAGGCAAAAAGGAATGCTTGCCCAGGAGACTCTCCAGAGAGTTTGCCAAAAAATAACATAGGCTGAGCCAACCTGTGCAAACCAAACTGAACCGTCATGAGCACAACTATTGGCACAACAAAGTCATCCCTTACTCACTTTGGTCGAGTGACTCAGATACAATACAAAGGAATTTTGCTCAACTCCTTTTTGGGGGGTTACCAATCAGCTGTAATCAAGGAATACAAAATAGAACTACATAAATAACAATTAATAAAATATCTGTATTAGATATCCCTTTCTTTCTGTAATGTGTGATATGCAGTGGAGGGTTTTAAGCTTAACTCATTGAACACACTTCTTTCTCTCTGGCAGGTCAATGCCTTGAGGACATCTGGGGCCGTGCAGATGGTTGTCTCTCCCAGTAAAAGCATCCTTGGATCATTACTATCCACAAAAAGTTCAACAAGGAAGGAGGGAAGGCAGAAGGAAGGGCAGAAACACTCAATACCCTGCTCTTTCCCAGCGCCTCACTTCCTCGGTGTGACCGGGGCTCCTGAGCTTCTGGCCTGGCCTCTCTGCCTCCAGCCCCCATGGGCTGACCCCGAGGGCATCTCCCCATCCTCCCCCACCCCCGCGCTTCTCGCAGGTGGTGGTCGGGTCTGCACCACCCCTTCCACAGTCTGAGGTCAGGAATCAGCCTGATATGGCTCCAGCTGTGAGGCTCCCAGGGGCTTTCCCGGGTTATCCGCCCCTCTCCCTGCGGTGTGAGCAGCCAGCGCAACTGCAGGCACACCTGCTCTACCAGGGACTGTCCTCTCCCGTGCCAGCTGTGCGGGGCTGGGCTGGCATCCACTGGTTCCCCCACCAGTTCAGCAGTTCCAATTCCTTTCCTAGCCACTAATGCTAGCGGCAAAAATCATCCCTACAAGGTCTGTTTTGTTGTTTTGGGTTTTTTCCCCTCTTCATATTTTTTGCAAAAATTTCAAAATGTGGCATATATTCTACAGCAGTGATGAATTGCTTATTACCAAATGATTTTTTAACCTCCACATTGTCTTTGATCACTTAATTAGGTCGAGTATATCACATTTTGGAGAAAAATTAATGGAACTTATTTGCATCTGTATTAAAACTTGGATGTAGTACAAGGCTCCAAGGGAAGAGATGATGAATCTTTCCATGTTTTTGGCAAGACGATGTAGCTAGCACCAAGGAAATTCAGAACTGGGCCCATTGCTTTGTATCTGTCTGAGATGCTGATGTTTGTGAGAAATTCTTACAAAGAGTATGAGAGTAATTGTGGTTTTAATGATTGACTACAGCCAGTTTTCACAAATGGGAAGGGCTACCAGAGGTGGAGGCAAGAGAAAACATGGGGTTTGGGGTGTCCTATCATTTCACCCTCATACCACTGGTCTAAATGGCAGTCTTCTTTCATCAAGAGGTCATTAGGTCAACCAAGTGGTTAAGTTTCTAGTAGCTTAATTTGTGTCAAGGGGACTGCATGTTTGTACAACCCATCTGAGAATACCATCAGGTCCCACAGGCTTTCAGACAAATTTTGCACTTATTTAGCTTGGTGTGGAGTAAGAGTAGATTCTTGTCATTAGTGCAATTAATTCAAATATATATCATTATAATCTTCAGCAGCATTCACCTATTCAGAAGCATGCTCTCTATTTTGTGCACATAACTTCCCTTGACATTAACAGGAGGGGATAATAGACATGGAAATGTAAAGAGAGGTTAATACTCTTCCCTGTGACCTTCCCAGAGACATCATATTTTCTCAAGCTGACCTCTCATTATGCTGAAAACTGCAAAGAAAAAACCCCACGGTTTCTGTTGCTTTTTTTGTTCACTTCAGAGACTACAGACATCTGCCCTAAGTACATTCTGTTAATAATTATTTTGAATGTATTCTAAAAATCCACATCATTCCCAAAGAGGGGAAAAACACAAAAGAAACCCCAGTTGGTGAGGGAGGACAATGTGCAACATTATAAGCAGTGCTGGAGCTGCCTGCCGTGATTGCCACTCGGAGATAAAAATCATTCCTCACACTTTGAGACAAAAGTAAATGGCAGTTTGCAATGTTAAGAACCCCTGTGGAAATAAGATGAAATGAGACGAGGCTTCCAGACCTGTGAGAAAAATCAATCTGATGGAAAATTGACAAACTTGTTTAACGTGTCGGCACAAGATCCGAGAGTTGACCCGTAGAGACCTCCACTTAGGCATACCGTGAAGTTACTGTCAGTTCTCTTAATCTGTTCAATTACACAACAGGATCTCAAAGGGGACTTTTTACCAAACATCACTTTAAATTAACTTTTCTCCTTCGTGTTTTAAACTTGCAGTCCTTCCCCGCCTCTTTGCAGCAACATGGGTAAATTATTAAAAGCCCACTTGCTTGTCAGTGTAAACGCTACAGAAAGATCAGTTTAAAATTTCAATTGGACATAGAGAAGGTTCGTGAGGTTAAAAAAGAGAAAAAATGCTCATCTTGTTACATGTCACCAAATTAATCTCCATGATAATTTCTCTGAGGCAAAGGTCTATTGTTTTTCTGGTTTAGGGGATGAAGAAATGGGAGCAAAAAGCAGCACACCATAATTTTTATCCTATTAGGAACATGAAACTCTGCCACTTTTCACAGCCACAGGCCACAAAGTGAAACAGAGAAGTATTCAAAATGGAAGATATACTACTCCACTGAACTGACCCTAAATGTCACTTTTTTCCTTGGGGAAGTGGAGTGGGAATAGGATAGGAAGAGAAGAAGCTAAATAATGCAAGTGATGAAAGAAATTTAACTTTGAAGATAGTTAGAGCAGAATTTAAGAGGGAGAGATTGAACTGCAGATGGCCAAAGGAGAGAATTTGGGATTTTCCATCTTCATTATTTTATTAAATGCACCATTGCAATACAAGATTAATTTCCCCCCAAATCTGTTATATTTGAAGTCTGAAGTGAAGGACTCTGAAACTGAGCAGAAAGAGCAGCAGGAATGTGGCCTATCAATTAAACTCAAGTGCCAAGACTCATTGAGATTGATGGGTGTTACAGCACAAATGCCCAGAAATATTATTTAGTAGGTTCATTTTCCCTAAATGCATTCTGCTAGCCAGGAAGCTCATAGAGAATGTCACAGTAGCCACAGTAGTCTGTCTGCTATTGATTTGGAGTAGGTGTGGATCATGTGATGTATCTCTTGCTGCTGACATGCCTTGTTCTTGTTGATTTTGGTGGAATTAAGCTCTGTATCAGGTTCTTTGCTGATTTTCCAATTTATAGTTTGATTTTTCTGTTGAAGCGATTGAAGGCGAGAGACAAACATTCATTTTATATAGTAAGGAATGAAGAATGAAATACTAAAATGAATGCTAGTGAACTTTTTTGAGGGGGTAAAAATAAAAGTGAACATGGAGAAGAAATTGCATCTAGGAAGAGAGCAGAAGAAAATAGCTTATTTTTTTCATTCAGAAGAGACTAAGTGATTTTCTACCATTCTTGCTCAAACATACTGGGGGAAGAAGGCTTACTTCTGTAACCACTTAAAATACAACAGGCATCAAATTCTGAAAGTCTCTTGTTAGTTTTGTTGGAAGTATTAATATCCTTATAGAGTTGACAGCTCTTGATGAAACTAAATACAACCAACTCAAAATTTTAAGACTTTAACTGATGCCAAGGGGGCCAAAATCCATATCCCCATTTGGAAGGATCGTAGAAAGGTTAGCCCTCAGCAACTCCCTCAAGACTCATCCCTTAATCCAAAAGCAGACATGACACATTACGGCTAGGGATTCCAGCTGCTAGTCCTGTATATTGCTTACTTGGAGACTACAATAGACAACACAATTTTTAGAGATGTCCTATGCATCTACAGGTGCTGTTATTTAAGAGAATAAAGTCAAAGTTTGCTTAAAATTTGAAGGATAGTAGTTCTACTCTTTTATGGAAGCTTTTGGTGGCTCTTAATGCTTTGTGACTTCAGCTACCAAGGAGATTCAGTATTACTGAGTATTAGCCCTACTACTGAAGCTAGTACAAATGTTAATACTGAGTGCTTAGTACTGAAGGCTAAGTATTTTCTAAGCAAAAGGTCAAGAACAAGGTGTAACTAATATGATAAATCTCATTAACAACTATGTAAGAACATAGATCACTATAATGACAATGAAGTGGCCTCCATACTATGTTTTGGCTAACTGATATAAAAACCCTAGTGCAGTATCAATGGCTTTAGAACTGAGTTTAACTGAGCCTTGAAGACTGTGGTTAAAAAAATACTTCAGAGGTGACTCTAGGCAGGTCAACCCATTAAAAAGCAGTCCTTGAAATGTAGCTGCCAGCAAGTTAGGCTGGTTGTTTTTCAGACATCCTAAAAGGAAGCACAGTCTACATATCACTTCTTTTTCATTTATTTCATTTGTGCTGTCAGGAGAAAAGACTCTTCCCTTTATTAGACAGTATCAAACAAGGGGAGGGAAGGACAGATGTACATGCAGCAGGGAAGTCCTTATTTTTGCCTTTATTGATGCAAGCTTGACTTACAAGGCAGAAGTTTCTGTGGCCTTATCATAACAGGTCACCTCCTGTTAAATTTCCAATATGGTCCAAGGACTTTCTCATCTAAATGCAGAGGCCTTTGAAATTCTTACCTTTTCTCTAACACCTGTGGTTCTTTTCTGTTACACACTGATGATGCAAAGTTACACTTTACTCACTATCTGTATCAAAAGTGGGGTTTTTTTTTGTTTATGGATTTGTTTGTTTCCCATTCATCTCTCTTATTCCCACATGTTCACACCATAGCAGTACAATTTTATCCTCTCCTAGGCATAAAGGGCAATTTCCCAGACTAGAAACAAAGAGATGTGCTGTTCTTACAGAAAATTTCCCTTCCTTGTTGTTGCTGTTGCCACTTCCCAAACACATTCTGACATGCTGGCAAAGATTTTACATAGATCCTATCCAAAGCATCTTTGTTTCTGCCAAGTACCAGATCTTATCCTTATGCCATGATGCATTGGAATGTAGAATATTTAAGAAAATTAGACAGCTTCAGTGAGTTTTGTTTCATTCTGTTTCTTTTTTCTTCTTTTTTCTTTTTNAAAATGGATTCAGATGTGATATTTCTCTCCAGTTTTTTAGAATATCAACAAAACTTCATTGAAAAAATGATGGGTACAGACACAAACACACAAAGGTGGGAAAAATAAGTTTCTGAGGGCTGGTAGTACTTTCAGTATTTAACAGCTGTCTGCATCTGCTCAACTCTAACTCTGCTAAGGAGATTTCCACCCATGGAAGATTTACCCAAAATACTTATTTTTCAGAGGCAATTTTTTCACAGGTAAATTTCTTGAGCTTAATTTACTGCAAATCCTTGCTGGAATACTTCTCCATCCTTTGCAGATGCAAAGTCACAGGGAGATGCCTGGATATATATGATTTTACATGCCTTGCAGATAGCTCAGAGATGCAATTGCAAAATCTAGCTCTCACAGACAGTTGAGAATTTGTGACACTCCCTGAAGGACTTTGCATCCATAAACCAATGACTGGATTACACTGATCCATAAATGTGTTTTTCTCCTATCTCTGGCTAATGCAATACAAATAGTCTTCCTGCTGTTAACTGTTTCTGAAGCCACACACAAGAGAACATAAAGGATATGGCATATATTCAAACAGAAAGGTCAACAGGTCATTAGCTCTTTCTGCTAGCAAAAGAACTTCAATATCTCCAGTGCTGCAGAAAGAAATAGATGTAGAAATAGTCCTGAATTTAAGTTCTGTGTTCAGAAAATTTTGCTAAAAAGTAGTGATTTATTAAGACCCTAGAGGGGATTGGTGACAAAGTCTGGTCTGGAGCAGGAAAGCTCAACTCATGAACAAGCTGTGGGGATGAAGCTGCAGGCTTGTCTGTCAGCAATATCCTTCTCTGTAAGAATCCCGGAACCCTCATGGTGATGTCGCCTCCTCAGCACTGTACCCTGTGCCAGCCTGGCTCAGAGCCTTTGGAGCCTTGTCCCCATCCCATAGGCCCCCTTTCTTGACTGCCTGGCAGCCAGGGAGAGAAGCAGGAGGGACCTGTGTGTCAAAGGTGCAGCTGGCCCATGGCTTCTGGCTGGCTGAGGGGCTGTCCCTGGCCTCTGCCCTCACTGGAAGGTGGGGAAGGGCTGCTGCCCTGCACAGAGTGAGTGAGATCCACTGCAGCAGCAAGGGGCACTGGAGCACAGTGCTGGGCAGGAGCAGGGCTGTGAGCCCTGACACTGAGAAGCAGCTTCTGATAGATAACCATGCCCTGCAAAAACCAGAGGAGCCATGGGGCCATGGCTGTGCGGGTAAATTGAACTTGCCTGGGACAGCTCTCTAGTGCCGAGGCTGATGGACACAGGACAAGTCATACCTGTGCCATTAAACCTTCCTGCCCTCAGGAAGCCACAGCTGCACCCAGGCAACCTAAGGAAATGGATATCGGGCATCATTCACACTGAACATTCTCAGAGCCACAAGTTACAGGCCAGGAGCATTCCAGTGATGGCCAGAGTGACCTGAGAGTCCAGCAGCGCTCCTGGCACAGCTCTTGCTACCTGAAGTGCAGGCATGGAGACTAATGGCACGTCCTGGAAAATACAGTGCCTAGTCAAGGCAACTTCTAATGAACAAACCCTTCCATTGTTACTGTTGAGAAGATCAGGAAGGCATTTGGACTTTGGACTTCTTTTCAAACTTCTGCAGGGTCATTAAAAAGTAATTCTGCTTTAGCTACAATCTTTTTAGTTGGTATTAAAGATTTCCAGGTGTATTTGCTCTCTAATCAGGAAGCAAATCCTTGCCCTGTTTATCTTCAGGAAATTTTTTTTCTATTTTCTAGCTTTCTCATTGACCTCAATATCTGAATATCTTTGAAAGACTCAATCAAGGTGATTAACATTCACTACATTTTTTTCCTGTTTGTCTCCAAGGAAAGGATATGAAGCATTTTGCTTTGTGCATAAATATTACTTTTCTGCCTATTTTAGGGAAAAAAATACCCATCCCTTACAGCAGAGTTTAGTTTATATTGCTTAAGAGACCATGAGTCACATAACGTCCAGAGAGGTGACCAGAGATTAAAACAACAGCACAAAGACAACTTTTTAGTCTTTCCAAAGTAAGAACTGAGATGTTGATCTTGGTTCAGTGAGAAGCCAAAGCAAGGAGCCAAAGCAAGGCACCTGGGAGAAGTTAACTGTGTGCACTGGGAGTTAGTTCTGCTCAGAATATTCTTGCAGCTTTCTCTAAGAGGTGGTATTTCAAAAACACCAAAGGCTAGAGCAGTTTGCAACAGGGTACATAATGAAAGGATGATTACGAAATTTTCAGTCCAGAAGACTTTATAACTTCACAGCAGCTAGAAATGCCCAATAATCCTCATTGTAAAATTTTTCATTCTAAGACTTCTAATGTTCATTTAAACACAAACATTTTTCATCAGCTGTATATAGGAAGACCTGCTCAAATATTGAAGAGGAAACAGTTCAGCTTGCTGTTTTTGTTGATTTTTGCCCCCAAATAAATCTGAAACGTAACGCATTAGTAAAACTTTATAAAGCTGAAACACTTGGATTTACCTTACATAATCCTGAGAGCCTCTACAAAAAACCCCAAGCCTAAACATAAATTAAGGAATTTTTATCTCAGCTTCTTTTTAACAAATGCAAAGATGTAGCTCCTATACAGACCTTTATTTCCATGCTACCTTACTCCTTGTGAAAGTATCTCCAGTCAAGCAACCACAGATGTGATGCTGTGATTTAGCCAATTTATTAGTGTTAATCCGAGCCTAATGCAGACAAAGATCCAGAGGAACATCTGAACTTTTTCACAGTTCTTCAGCAACTCAAGTGATTTACAGTGATTGCCTGTGTGGAAAATAAATGCAAGGAGCCTAGCACAGGGAGGTGTTTTGTAAAACAAGACTTGGAAATATAAGACCCCATAAAATATGAGTCACAAAATTTGACCGTGTACCTGCTCTGTTTACATTGGCAAAGTACAGCTATTATCACAAAGAATTATTTGGTTTTTCAGTGGTGCCAATCTATGCTGGACTCCACATGCTCAGGCTTGGAGAATCTCCCAGGGTGTCTGCAGTTTGAAAAAACACCTTCACAACTCTGCTTCTAAGTGTACCAGAACTTCAAATAAAAACCTCAGTCACCTATACTGCCAATATCACAGGTCACTCAGGGGGAAAGCTGTAAGAAAAAAAATTACAGGAGGCAAGTTAACATTGTTTTAAATAATTTTATTGTAATGGACTATTTAAATGGGTCTGCTTTAAAGTGACTGTTTAATACGGGGTTTCATAAAGAAGCAGCATAAACCCTCACTGCTTTAAAACACAAATCTGAATGTTTATAAGATCAGGTATCATCATATTATTTTAATGCATGCTCTTACCATTATTTTGCAATGCATTATTTTGTTAGGAACCATTTCTTTACCAAGACAGTGGTCAAACACTGGAACAGGCTTCCTGGGCAGATGATCAATGCCCCCAGCCTGTCAGTGTTCAAGAGGCATTTGGACAATGTCCTTTGCTGCTCAGCGCTGTCAGATAGTTGGATGACATGGTCACTACAGGTGCCTTCCAAGAGAAATAGTGTATCCTTCCCTATCCTATCTTATCCTATCCTAGTTACTTATTAGAT
>VZTR01031107.1:0-10447 GCA_013400775.1 Chaetops frenatus
TCTTCCCAAGTCACCGTTATGTGGGATGGGGCCCTGCCGCCTTGGAGGTGGCTGAACACCTGCCTGCCCATGGGAAGCAGCAAATTAATTCCTTGTTTTGCTTTGCTTCTGTGTGAAGCTTTTGCTTTCCCTCTTAAACTGTCTTTATGTCAATCCATGAGTTTTCTACCTTTTACCCTTCCAGTTCTCTCTCTGATCTCATGGTTGGGTGAGTGAGGAAGCAGTGTGTGGGCTTTGATTGCTGGCTGGGGTTAAACCACAAGAACAACAGAAAAAAAGAATCTTGCTAACTCTTGTTAAGTCCTAAGCCTGCTTGATGAGTACAAGGGGAAAGGTAATTATATTCACTTTCATAGTGCATAGGCAAAGGAACTAAATTCTCAGGAGATTTAATAATTTTTTTTTTTGTTGCAAACTTTATAAAAATTAAGGTAAAATAAGGCACTTGGCAAATTTAAGGCAATATCCGGACAAAGTAAGGCAGTTGACTGGAATTTTTCTAGTCTGACCTACAATATGTTTTGAGAAGAGGATGTTAGGAGAAAGAGAGAGAGAAAGAAAAAGGAGAGAGAAAGATATATAGTCACCACCTTAAACCTAGGGTAGATGCAACTGCTTTTAAATCCAAGGTGTGTCTGCTGCACACCCTTGCCACAGCTTTTTATATTCTCTGGTGTCCCAGAGCCCTCCCTCAGGTTTGCACTTGTGCTTTAATGATCCACAGGGACCTCTGTGACTGGCCTGCAATATTTTGGGGTTTTCAGTGTGCCACATGGCTTGGCAGCCATTTCAGAACCAGACCAGAGGGTCCAGGGGGCAAGCTGTGGAGCAGTGCACCGCTCTCCCTGCCCTCCCCATCACACTTTCTCCCTAGCTGTTCTGAGCCAGTAACCATTCCTCTCTCCTTCTCCTGAAAGGTAATAAAAAATAGGTCTTCCTAGGTCATGGAGTTAGATGAGTTTGAATGCTTTTAGCAGTGCTCTGTGTTAGCTTTTTCTGTTTATAACAAAGTAGATTTATGACAAACATCACAAATCCTTTCATCTTCTACAGAATGGATGAAGAAGGTCTAGTGCTCTACTTCTATGCCATAGACTTATACCTCTTCCATGCTGTTTTTCATCTTCTCAAAACAAAGCTATTAGTATTGAAAGAGAGACTATCACAGAAACTTTCCTTCCTCATAGAAAAAAAGAAATAATTCAAACTCAAAATATAACTTGATTCTGAGAAGTTTTGGGACAGTTTTGTGACAAGGGAAACGACTTTGTTACAGTAAAGGATCTGCACTACAACACCAATTAAAGGTCCATTAGCCAGCCCTGCTGCAGCATCTCTAGCAAGTTCAACTCTTCAAATCTTAACAGGAAGTGCAGTCACTATGCTGGGAGACAGGCCTTTCTTTCAAGTCACCCTTTGCATTGCTTGCACCTTTCTTTCCCTGATTACTCCCTAGTTAATCAAGAGCAAGAGTCATGTCTACACCCCAGCACTTAACAGTGAATGTATGCTGTGACAGCTGCTAGAAGCAATTCCCACATAGCAATATATTAACTGCTCTGCTATTACTAGCTGCAAAAGCAATCATTAGGCCAGAATCTTTTTTTTTTTTCACTCTTTCAGAAAGGAGATATGAGCTCATTAGGTTCTCAACACTCATGAAGTACTAAGAAGGAAATACACAGCACTCAGTTATAGGCTTTGTATCATGCAGGAAGAAAATGCCTTTTTTATACACTATTAATCTATTTAATATTGGAGTAGAAAGATAACTCACACATGAAAAAAGGAAGAGTAGGAGACAAGCTTTTTATTCACTTTTAGATATGCTGAGGGTCAAATCTTTCCCACATATGAAAAGTCTTTATCCTATTGGACTTTCTTGGTCAAGAGTTTATAAATATGGTAACAATCAAACACATATTATAGAACCTTGAAATTAAAGGATCATAATAGGATTTATAATCTCAATAAAAAAACTAATTTGGTAGCATTTAACTCCTTCATCCCAATAGTTTCTAGATTAAACTGGTATGATAAAAGGAGTTTATATTAAGAGACAGTATCTATTGTCTATTATCTCTTTGTCTGCTAGCAAGTTACTATTACCCAGAAAGTTCCTTTTTAATTGTGTTTAGAGAAACAAAAGTCTGTTCTTTCAAGAAATTTACTAAAAACTTCAAGAGCTGTTAAGACACAGGAATCCACTTTGATTTTATTTTATTATATTTTTTCTTTGGTTGGAAGACATAAATTTGGCAAAAACCTCTCCCTCAGCAGAAAACCTGATCAAATTCAAAATAAATATGAATTGTGATTTTAAAAATATTGTCTGGTCAAATAATGTACTTGTTTTTGTGGGGGCACTCATACATCTGAGCAGATAACCAACCAAGCTCTGACTGCAGCTTCTTCATCTGAAAAACACCTCTCTTTCTGGTTTTTCAATTCACATTGTCATACAGTAATGTTTTTTACTTGACTTCTTATAATTTTTCTATACATTCAGTTTTCTATTCTCTTTCAAGAAGATTATGTATAGACAGAAAAACTAGAACTATGCAATAAATATCACAGTCAATAAAAACATAGCCTTCCAAATTTTAACATTATAACTCTCTCTGATGCTTAATACGAAAAATTTTCTATGAGAAGGCTGCTTTATAATAATTTTCTTTATTAATACTTTAGAGATATATTTCCATTTTCTCCAAAGAAATTACAAGAAAGGAGAGGGAAATAAAAGAAAAAACCAAAATATTCTGTAAAGTATACTACAGAGGAAACTACAAATATTATTTCAGGAAAGTAAGTTCCCATATCTGTAATGCTGCATGCAGCATATGACTCAAAAAATTACGTTTCCAAGTCACTGTTCTTCCTGTTTGTTTCTAGAGGCAATGGAAAAAGGTCAAATCAAAAAGTCAAAACCAAGCCTGAACAAAATTAGTTGGTCAACCCAATATCAAATGTTGTTTATTTTGTTTATTTTGTTTAATTCAGCTTTCATTCACGTATTTAAAAAAAAAAAAAACAAACAAAACAAACAAACAAAAAAAAAACCAAACACAAAAACACACAAAAAAAAAAAAAAACAACAAAAAAAAAAAAAAAAAAAAAAAAAAACCAAAACAAACAAACAAAAAAAACCAAAATAACAATAACAACAACAAAAATCAACAACAAAGAAAAAACACCCTCAAAATTATTTTTCTTTTTAAATCTCCATTAAAACTCTGTGACAAAAGTAGCCTGGAAAGTTTCTGGAACTGATCAAATCAAGTTTTAAAAATTAAAAAAAAAAAAAAAAAGTCAATTAATTCTTTCACTGAGGTCTATGACATGGTTGCAACAAGGTAAGTGTACTCACTCATTCACTCACTGAGGTGAGTGTAGGATTTACTATATTAATCCATCTTTCTGGGTCTAACAAAAAATAAGTTCCAGCAGAGGACTTATTCACTATGAATGCAAGAAATACTGGAGAAAGAGGATTGGTCCTGGTGGTAGAAGAGAAATAAATCTTAAATCAAGAAGGAAAAAGATTTTTCTCTACATTTTCAAATTCTGTCATCATTTGTTACTTCTCCACAACCCTGAGCTTCCTGTTCCCAAATGAACTGAAACAAGATGTGTTGCAACAGTCAGAAGGGAAGCTCTTCACATATTCTATGCTGCTTAAGCAGATACAGGGGAGTCTATAGACAAAAAAAATCCTTTATGCCACAGTCTATGTTCTAGAAAGTTTTATAGCTGTATAGTTTGTTATTGCAGATTTTGTCTGCTGTGACAGTTTTACAAGCTAAATTATAGTATGCCCATGCAATCAGAAACATTCAGGATTTCAAGAACAAAATTAGATACAGTGGAAAGAAAGTTTCCAAAACTTAATGAAATTTGCACTATTATTATAATATCCTTTTTCAGCTCAAATTATCCCAGAAAAGGCCTAATGGCTGTGCAGGAACTGACAATCCATACTGATTCTGCCCAGCCTCCCTATTTCCATCCCCATGGCCCTGCTTAGTCATTCCAGGGCTGTGTTTGACCTTGTTTTCCCTCACCAGTCCTGATCCAGTTGCCCACCAGCAAGATCACATCCCAGTCCAGCCTTGGCCCATCCCTGTCACTGTGCCTGGTGTCCCTATCCTGTGCCCTGACAGTGAGCTGCAAAATTTCTTGCTGAAAGGCATAAAGTCCTGTCACAGCTTCTCTCTTCCTTTCTTCCATTTAAAATATTTTGTTTTATAAAATTCTCCAGAGTTATCTTTACTACGGGACATTACCACTGTGAATAATAGCTCATTTAATCAGATTTGAACCCCTATGGACAAAAAAAAAAAAAAAGATTAGGCATAACTTCCAGTGAAATAGTCATCTCAAGACATGAATCAGAAATTAGTATTCAGAGTTGGGGAAAAAAACTTTACATATAAAATGAGAATAGCCATAAATATATCTATTTAAAAAACCAAGCAAACCAAAAGCATACACATTAAATAAGAAAAAAAAATTATAAATCCTTACATTTTATCTAAAACTAATGTATGTTCTACTGGAAATCTACATAATATTAACTAAAACTGATATTGCTGTAGTTGGTTTTATTTATGCAACATATTAGCTAATAAGATTGCTGAATTTTTGACAGGTATCAGAATCTCACAAAAGTACTGAACATAATATTTTGAAATGTGAAATATTTCATGGAGAAATCTCAATTTTGAATAAATTCGAGAAGAATGGCAAGTTTGTTTTAAAGGTTTTGAAGTCAGACAGTTCTTATCTAGCAGTGTTCCATTTCCCTTAGTATTCAAATATAAAATAACTTCAGGGTTATAAGCCTAGTAGTACATACATGTCAAATGATCAAAAGAAGAAATATATAAACAAAACTAAAAGAATTGACTGTTCTGATGACAAGAAATTTTCATTGTTTTTTGATGGTAACTTTGGTCTGCTCCATTTCATAAGGAAAAATAGGCATAAATATATATATTTTCAAATTTAATTTTAGAATGTAGATTTTCATTGCATACAAATATTATCCTAAATGTCCAGGTATTTCCAACTGTACTTTTGAATAAAAGTTAATTTTCTTAATCTATGCATGTATATAGATATGCAAATACTCAATCTCTTTACAAGTATATTTAACTAGAAAATACTTTTTTATGCACACACAAACATGAGTGGTTTATTGACTTGAGTACAGATTTACAGAAATCTATGTAGATTTATAGTTACTGATGAACAAGGTAGATATTCTGTGGTCCAAAGAAAAGAGACAGTCTACAAACAAATTTATCTGCTGCTTTTGAACATCAGAAACAGCCTAAACAGAGCAATCAGAAATAATGCATAGGCTAATTGACTGTTTGGGCTTTGAGTGCAAAATAAACTACTTTCAGTGCTTGAGGTAGCATTTTAAAGAACTGTAGACATAAAATAAGACACAGTACTAGTTTGGTCTTCTTGTCATACCTAGAGTTTGTATTTAGTGACTCAGCTCATTTTTGTATGGGTACCTTTACAGCAGCAAATCAAAAGAACAGGTTCAAACTGCCTTAGCATACAAAGCACACATTGTCGTCCAGTAGAAACCATGGGCACTGCAGAAATAAAGCCTTTTCCAGCTAGTGGTGCCTTATGAGTCAATATTCTCAAACTGAGAACAGCAATAAAAACCAGCATGAGTGAATTGCAATGAACTACAAGCCATTTTTCCCTAGAGAAAAATACAAATACTGACATAGGTGTTTTTTTCATGTAAAAATGGGCCAAAAATGCATCTTTTTCTACTTGAAGGTCAATTGTGTACTTGATTAAAATTTTATTTTAAGTTCTGAGCTGCCTTTAAAGTCAAAAACTAATCTGAAAGTGGATATTTGTGTCCAATGAAGCATTGAAATGAATGAATATCCCCCCCACCCCCCCCCAGAGTTTCAGCAGTACTTGTTTGTCAGAAGACTGAAAGACACGTGATTGATGATTATCTTCCATATAGTCATTGGTGGGGTCTCCCTCACCCTGTAGGAGTAGTTTTACACATGCATCCAACTACCACAACTCATAAGAATTTACAGAACACAAAAAAATATCTCTGATCAAAACTCAGCACACACTTTGCAAAGTGAGAACCCTGGAAAAAGTCTCTGCCACTTAACAAAGGAATTGAAGGTTTCAGAGGGATTTAACAGCTTATATGGTGATGACACTAGAGCTGCAGTCTCAGAGGAATTAAATCTGACTTGATCCAATTAACAACACAGAATAGGAAATATAAAAGTCAGGAAGAAAGAAAGGAAGGAAGGAAGGAAGGAAATCAAGATAAAAGAACAAGAAAAAGCTTTCAGAAGAACTGTGGAATTTTCCCATTATCTGATATGATATTGTAACTAATCTGATACGCTGCCATTGAAATATAGACTTATAATGGAATCAATCTGATGGTACCCTGCTGTAAGGACTTTCTTCCCCGTTTAAGATCCTGAGTCTTTGCTGGTGATCACCAATTCAGTTTGGCTACATTTGTTACATGGAAAGGGTAGAAAACTATGAAACTAAAATCAAAGAAGAAAAAGAATATTGCTTTCGTGGTGTTTAAAATAGTTACATATTTCTTCCACTGTTTCACTATTGTTTATTTTTAAACACATTTAAGTTGCCTCAATCAACACATTGTACTTGATCTTGTAAACTAAAATGTTCTGACGTTACTAACATCTATTAATATCTATCATCAGGTATTTTAATTCCTTCTAACTTTGTGTAAGACAGTTTACATATCAAGTTTACATATAAAGACCCAAAGGTTACATATAAAGACCCAGTTTACAGATAGTTTATATATAAAAACCCAAAACACAATTTCTGTATATAATTTTTGGACATCCTATCTCACCTTAACATTTGTATTTGTTCAATGCTTGGCACATATTAAAGTTCAGTTCTGAAAACCAATGTGGATTTTTCATGTTTCTATAGCAGAAATTTAGATTTTTTAGAGGGGTGGAAGCACATAACCATTTCACATGTGTCCTTACCTTGGCATCCTTTCCCATCATTGCACATAAGCTTGTAATCCCTCTTATCCCCTAAACAGGTAATTTATTATTACACTAGACAGTTTTCTGTCTTTTATCTCTCACATTCAGGCTGTTACTAAATCCTGTCATTTTCTCTTTAGAACATCTCCAAAATCTAGCCTTTTCATTTAATTTGTGTTTTCAGGAAGGAGTAGTCATTCAGCAAATAACTGAGGCATAACAAGGACACGACATGTCTATCACGTACTTCACTCCTTCTTCCTAATATGTCAACTACTCCTTCCTTTGGCTCTAGTTCACCTTCTTTCCCTCTTTGCAACTCCTTATCCTCTGTCCTGAAGGTTTTCTCGTTGTGTCCAATATAAGTTCAGTTATGACTTAAACATTCAAATCCTTTTCAAAGCACTTTGATGTCATGTTCTACATAACAGGACCTTCTGCTCTTTCAGAAAGGACTCATTTTCATAATTCTGTAAACAATGAAAACAAAGTACAATTTCTAAAGCATTCATGGCATTCTTTTCTTATTTCTTCATATTTTATCTGTGAATTTTTCATGACTCTTTTTGTTGTTGTTGTTGTTGTTGATTTGATTTGTTATTATACACTGGGAGCATTGACTTTTAGCACTGAAACCAGAAGTACAACAATACAATAGATAGGCCTTACAGTTATGACATGTTTGACAGTTTCTAATTCTAATCATCTATCTGGTATAATATATTCAGTGGAATCCTTGTTTTTCAGTCCATTTAGGATGTCCTTGGGGTACTAAGATCCTGTTACTATGCATTATGAAAACATCAAAAATGAGTCCAGATAATGAGACAAATTGTATTCTTTACTATGTGCACATCAATTTAGAGTGCCTAAAATTTTGCATTGATCAAAAGAGAAAAATATTTGCATGATTGCCTCTGGAATGAAAATTGTTCTTACCACATATTTTGCAAAACTGTAGGAGATTATAAAGACAGCAAAGGTGTAGGTGACATCCTGTTGCATTATCAGTATCCTTACTCTTAAGATGAACTGGATTAAAGAGAATAAAGAAAGAAGAAAAAATGATGGAGGTTTTTTGTGTTTGGAATCCATGATAAACCTTATAAATTAGAAGTTAGCATGTTTTTTCTGGTTTAAAAAACTTTCTCGTATTGTGGGTCCCTTTTTAATGTTCAAAAAGTAAAGTAGTTACCTTTGATGAAAGATTGGCTGTGAGGAACTGATGAAGCTGGGATAGAACTAATTAAGCAAAATTGGATTGCAGTCTTGCCATGAAGGGAAGAAGTTAACCCCTGTTATGCATTTAGAGGCATGTGAATATGATGACTACAGTTTGCTCTTTTTTCTTCCCTTATACACTACTGCTCATTCATCAGTAAGACTAGAATACTTGAATAACTGCTTCTACATTGCTTAGACCCTTGTTTGCATTTATTTTCCTCCAAGGGGAAAAAAATAAAAAGAGAAAGGAAATACCATTACAACTGTAAATTTTTAGATAATAAATACCAGCACTGAGTTTATTTTTGGGTGTTTGCATTGCTCTCACGAGGCAGCAAATTGACAGTGCCATAATCTGAAGTTATCCTTGTAATACAAGCTTTTTTTCTTCCTTTAGACAAATGTTTCAGCAATAATCAGCAGGGCCTACTTCAAGATCTGGATAATACTTGGATTTTAATCTCTTGACAGGGTATGCCAAAACGAACTTTTTGTTACTGAGAGCTTTTATAATTCCCTATGATCTTTATGGGGAACTTTTAGAGTGAGAACCCATTTTAAGTTCAGAAATATTTTTATCAGTTTTTCAGACCAGATTAGAAAGGTAATCCAGTTTTAGACTGCTACAAATGTGGAGTATCAAATGTATTTCTAAACTTCTTTCAATTGTTTTAGCTTTAGATTTCATCACTGGGACTTTCATACTTTTCGAAGGTTAGATTTTTTTTACATAAATTCACTAATAATCTAGTACCCCAAAGCCAATTTTAGCTTTAAATGGTGTAGTATCCTTGAAAGGCAAACAAAAACAAAATAAGAATCAGCATCCTTGTGCAGCCCAAATTCTTCCTGTGAAATTATTTAAATAGTACATTTTATTGCTTTACTTCACATGATAATACAGCTAACACTGATGCCAGGAGGATAAATAATGTGCTTAGCATGCTCTGCAGAGAATGGAGAGTAGGTTTTTTTGTATGAAGAAAATTGAATCACACCTAAATTTCCTTACCCTGACAAATTACCTCTGCTACATTCTATGTCTCTATTCAATTAAACAAATATTCTGTCGGTCTAGCATTATTTAACCATGATTAAAATCGCTTAAAATAAAATTATGATTTCTTCCTTATCAAAGGTTTTTTTGTAAAGAGCAGCACTTTGCAGCTTTTTGCCTTAATTTATTCTTCATTTGTGCCAAAGGAGCCAAGTTGGATTCCAACCTTGACCAAATTAGTAACTGAGACTCATTCAGAAGAAAAAGCTTAATCTCAAAGGTAAGAGGTTGATATAAAGATGCTGTCAGAATGTAATGTGATAATAAAGAAAATAAATTCCATGCTGCTTGCAATGAACAACATACTTGAAGTTCTTTGAAATTTTTTTTTTATATTTTTGAAATTATATAACCACAACATAATGGACTTGTGCAAAAGCTTGTGCCAACAAGAAAATTTTCAGTTGCATTTTTATATGTTGATTAAGTGCATTGGTGCAACAAGATAAGGGCATTTATGACTAGCCCTTCTTGTTGCATTCAAGGACTTTCACAATGTCTGTAAATGGTGGGGCCCAGAACTGCACAGAGTGGTGAAGATGAGGCTTCAGCAAAGCTGAATACAGCAGGATAATCACCTGCTTTGAGAGGCTGGTGATGCCGTGTCTGATGCACCAGAATGCAGTTCTTCCTCTTGGCTGCCAGGACACACTCCTGGTTCACATGGAGCTCATGCTGACCAGAGCCCCCACATCCCTTTCTGAGGGCTGCTCTCCAGACACTTCTCTTCAGATTTATACTTGTATCCAACACAAATCTGTCCCAGGTGCAGAATCTGGCATTTCTTGTTAAATTTCATGCCACATCAGCAGTAACTGCTGCTGCTCCTTTGTGTATTTCATAGATTAATATAATTTATGTATTTAGACCAAAATATGTATTAGTAGAAGTATATGCTTAGAGATACTATNTTCTGTTTACGATATAATACTAAAAAAACCTATGAAATACTATCCATTTATTTGCAAATAAACCAGTTTCTATATGGATTATTCAGCCTTTCAAATATAATGTTGTATATACCTATATCTTGTTGGCCAATGTCTACAGAGAGGATAGAAGTACTACTTTACAAATAAACTGAGACAGAGATTCACATGCACTTATCACATGCTTG
>VZTR01031107.1:16852-29124 GCA_013400775.1 Chaetops frenatus
TCTCTGCTGCTCCTTCCTCCTCACACTTTTCCCTAACTCCAGTGTGAGTTCTTTCCACAGGCTGCAGCTTCCTTTAAAGCAAATCTACCTTTTAATGTGTGGGGTCCTTCACAGGTTGTACTGTAGAGATCTGCTTCAATGTGGTCCTCTCCATGAGCTGCAGGAAAATACCTGCTTCACAGGTAAAAAGGCTGAAAACTATAAGACAGGAAACGAGATTCTCAGATGTTATGGAACGGTATATCTCCATCATCTTAAACAAATCTCTGACTTAGGCTGGCTTATGTCCTGGCTTGAGGTTTTTGAAGTTTTGGATTGTCAGAGTTGGTTCTGCCCTGTTAGAGGTAGTGAACTAGTTAAAACTTTCTACAGTGAAGTCTTAGCACAGAAACAAGGAGGATGCTTCAGGGAATAGTAGAATACTTTGCTAGTTTTACTGTGAAACTACACCTGCTCATTTCATGTTAAAACAGGCAGGTATCACATGATTGATGATAATTTAGGAATCTGACAAATGTAAATTCTTACTAAACTGTATGAGTATGATGAAAATATGGAACTTCAAATTCTGTCATGCACTGTTGCCTAATCACTCCCAGAGCAACAAAACAACATATTTGCTGCTCTCAAAAGGTGAGTGAGGAGCCACTAATGATGAATTTACATGTTCCCTTCGCCTTTGTGTGAGGGGAAGGAAACAAAAGAACACAAAAGCACAAGAATTCAGTCTTGCATTACACATCTACAGCCCCTAAAGCCTTTCACTGCATCATTTTGCTAAGAAGCAGGTGCCATAAACAACCATAACCCTTGCTAGACATCTGACAACATGGAGCAATGGGAAATTATGGAATGGTGATACAGTTATTTTTACACTTGGCTTCACAATTTATGCTGACAACTCAGTTCAGTTATTAAAAATCAAACCCGTAAAGAGGAAGCACACCAGCATAGCATTTCACATTATGTAAAGATAACAATTACATAAAAACAAAAGCTACTTTAATAGCTCAACAAACAAATTATGGGTGATCATTTTCTAGGTTGTAGCTGTACAAAGTATTTGTCTTCTGATATTCGCATTTTTCACATTTTTTCTGTGTCAAATTGTTGTTTTCCATATTTCCATACCTAAAAAAAAAAAAGAAAAAGTTTTCATTTTCTTCTTCTTCCAGGGGAAACATATGAGAAAGGCACATTAACCTAGCAAATGTTACTACAGTTCTGTACTGAGCTACTTTTGGGGA
Organism: Chaetops frenatus; assembly: GCA_013400775.1. NCBI lineage: Eukaryota > Metazoa > Chordata > Aves > Passeriformes > Picathartidae > Chaetops > Chaetops frenatus. The sequence continues at coordinate 18,100 of VZTR01031107.1, forward strand.
AATATTATCAGCTGTACTTTGGGTATTATTGAGCAAACAAAACCTCTTTTGCATACAGATTTCCATTTGACATTTCCTCTCTTACATAATTAATTTTTAGATTGAAAAATATTTTACCTACCATACTTATCACTCTCTAACACTGAAATAATAAGAAGCTGGCATCTAAGTTTAGTTAATGCAACCGTGTTTCTTGGGAAATATATTTTGTGAAATTTGTTCTCTGAAATCATATTTATCACCTTCTGCCCAAGAGTTGAGGAATGATAGAAAGAAAACATTAGGAGTATTTCAAATGCATATGCGAACAAGCCTTGTTCAACTTTTTTTCTTACTGAAACTTTTTTCATGACAAAGAGAACACTTGTTGAAATAACTGTGTCACTACAAACGTATCTGAATCCTTTATACATGTCCTTTGTAGTAGGTAGACAGTGTGGAGGTAAGAGGAAGGGAACAAACATATCAACCTATAAAAACCACCAATAAATTTAAAAGCTTACAACATTAAAGGACAAGAATTAAGGATCACAGTTCCCAGGCATTTTTTGTTCATTGTACATTTCAATGCCTTTATAAGCTAAAACTTGTTCACCTTAAAAGAGAGGCTGCTATAATCAGTAACATGATGGATTCATAATTTGCCTTTCAATCAGTTATACACGGTGCCATCAAGAAAGGTGCTCCTTCACTTAAGTAGTCATCTATGTCCTTTGTGAAATGTGTTTACTCATAAATATGTAATCCACTGGTGTATTGTGCTATGTATCTCTCTCAAGCACCTGGTCCACCGAGACAACCACTAATTTCTGCTACCATCTGTGATAATTGTAACAGCAGATCTTTAGTGGAAGAGATTTATGCTATAAAGCTGTAGGTCTAGTGTTCAGATGCAGACAGTGATGACTGAAAAGAGGTATAAATCTACTTGTATAAGCCCCAAACCATCAAAAAATGAGGTATGCATTTAAATCTGAGGTAGTGCATGTGAAAAAACAGCTGTTAAAAATATGTAATTAAGAGTATGAAAATATAAGATCACAAATATTAGAAATAGGTTTATGCTCACTAAATTAATTCTATTATGATGCCAAGTTTTACTTCACAAAATATAATAGTAATTTTTTCTAAAAGAGCAGTTTTTAATGTAAATTACACTCATATTAAAGAAAAAAAAAAGCCACCATTTTTTTTTTCTTAAGAAAGATACTCCCAAAGATAATCCTTGCATTCATTTGGGACTCCATGGGTTCTTAATTATTCTGTTTAGCAAACAACCAGGTGTTCGTGCAGCCTATTTATACTACTCTGTGCATGTGTAAACTTCTCTGACAATAAACAAATGTACCTAGATAGTTCTTTTCATACACAGCATACTAATAAGCTACAAATCAACAGATCTCACCTAAATCAAATTGCAAATGATCAGTGGCACCAAATTTGTTTTACATCAGTATTCCATACAATCAACATATTTTTCAGTCATTTGCAATATTCCACAATTTTGTATATGAGGAATAGTTTTGTTGGGTTTCTTTTCTTTTCAACCATTGTACTTATTTGTAGCTACATTAAATGCTGCAGCTTCTTACATGTCTATAACTAATTAGCTAGAGACTGCTTACCACAAGGAAATAGAATAGTTTGGAGAAGCTTGGTCATTATACAAAAATATAGCTATTTTTCCTTTTGTGGTGTTTACTATATAATTTTTAAATTACAGTAAGGTCCATATAAGAATACAAAATGTATTGAGATACAGACAATAGTAGGTAAGTCAAACAACATTTTGTGGTGTTAGGATAAACACAAGCAGCTCCGATGCATTGTTTGATACATGTGATAAATTTTAGATTAATCATGTGCTTTCTTTTTTAAGCATTATCTCCTTTCCTTGAGATAGTTAAGCAATTGTTTTGTTTATCATCCCAGTTAATTCTGATAGTTTTGAGGATCTGTATCAAAGGAACAGATGATAAAATGAAAACAACTAACTTCTTTGAACTAACATTTCTATAACCAGCAGATATGTATAAGTAAACCTAAAGCTTTCCAAGAACCGTTTGAAAATTTTCTAAGCTATTACAACAGAAACTTCTGAAGACTCTGAAGACTGGAAAAGTTTGCTTCCTGAAGGACTGACACAGAATTTAAAAAATACTCCAGCTTAACCTTCATTGCTCACTATAAAACTTTTTTAGGAGGAATTGTATAAACACACAAAAAACCATCGCAAAACCAAAACCAAAACCAAAACCAATGAACCAACCAACTAACAAACGAACCAAAAAACAAACAAACAAATAAACAAAAACCAACCAAACAAACAAACAAAAAAAACCCCCAACCTGTCTGGACTGTCCCTTACTGTCCCTTACTATATGTCACCCCTACTAGGAAAGTATAATAAGAATCAGGAAAAAGAAGAGAAGATGTAATATTGAAGCTGGAAAAGAGTGGATGCATTCTGATCTAGTGGAAGATGCCCCTGCCTATAGCTGCTTCCAAACCAAACCACTTAAGAATTTTACAATTCTCTGATTCTGTGAAAGACATTTTACATGAAGAAGCGAATGCTGACCTACAGTCCCTGACAGAGACAGTCCTTATTTGTGAGAATCTAGTATAAAATCTGAAAGGTACTACAAAATCAGAAGCAATTAAACGTATTATTTCCACTAGGACCACATTTGGGATTTTCCAATACAGCAAGCAATTTTTACCCATGTACATGGAGAAGCAAGGTGTCGTGCCCTCAGAGGTCTCAGGGAGCACAGCTCCACCCCACTCTTCAAATAGAGGAGGGCTGTGTGCTGAGCACACAGGATACACAGGTACATTGAAGGTGTTGGGTCCTGGATCTCCTCCCCTCCTGGGTGTTGGGCTCCCTGGGCACAAGATAAGTTTAGGAGCTGGTTTGTTTGTTTTTTTTTTTCTAACAGATAAAGACATGGATAATTTTTCATAATTTCCTTGACTCATTTTCTTGGCTATTTATTTACAGAAGTGTAACTTACTTAGAAAAGATTGTTAAGATTATGACACATTCACAGAGGAAGTAAAGATAATTGGCCATAACGGCTGTAACATTTGGTTTCTACTTGGCAAAGCATAGACAGTGCTGTCTTCAGACAACTGGCCCCAGATGGACAGCTTTTTGGAGAAGAAAAACAGTGGTGGGTGGAGAAAGCAACTCTTGTTGGATAATTATCTTTCTGGGTAAGGCATTCCCTTTTCAGTGGAGGGAGGGATCTGAGGGAGGGAGTCCTCTAAACTACAGAGGTCAGATATTTAAATATGTCCCGTGGTCTAAATGATTTCCTTAACCATTGGTTTGGGGGATGTGAGGAGGAAGGAAAGTTGCCTCCTTTTAGCATCTGATTGACAAGTCAGTATTCCTTTAAAACCCTGGGTTTGTTTCTACATTTTCCCATAATTTATAAAAACACCCAAAAATAGAATGGGTTTAATTTTTAAGCAAATTAATCATGCATTGATTCAGACCAAGTGCTCTACTTCAGTGAAAACAATTGCAAAACTTGATTTTGAGATGATGGAAACCTAGTAATTTAACTACTCTTCAATTTCCTGGTCTTGCCATTACACAAACACATTCACACATACATATACTTCATTGAGAAAACTTAAACTAGAATCTAGCAGTGCTCAACAACAGATAAGTTTATAAACACTATGGCATGCCAGCTGCATATGTTTTGTTTCATTACCTTTCAGTGCAAACAAAGCAAAGCACAGTAATTTTCTATCTAAAAATGCCTATGCATCTAAGAAAAACTTGAGTAGATAACACTTATTACTGACTCTAGGAGCCACTGATTACAACAACAATCAGAAAAAGGAAATAGGAAAAAACCAGCAACCATTATTAATAGTATGGTTTTTTATGTTTAAAACCATAGAAAAGAACCTTTTAAGAACCTTATATTTTCTTTTTTTTTTTCTTTTAATCTGCTTGGATGAAAGGCACCCTGTGTTGCCAAGCTTGAACTCTTTTGAAGTACACAGAAGGCATAAATCTTGGACAGATTACACATCTGTAGCCCACAATTCCCTGAGCGTATGAGTACAGCTACTGTCTGAAACTAGAATTCTCCTTTCTTCTTGTAATTATCTTCTGAAGCAGATTAGGCACCAGGAGTCTGTCTGTCTTCCTTCCTTCCTTCCTTCCTTCCTTCCTTCCTTCCCTCTTTCTTTCCTTCTTTTTCCTTCTCTCTCCCCCTCTTTAATCCACCTCTCTTTCTCCCATCCCTTTTCAAAACCCCACTGCTCTGTGCTTAGGTAGGGGTCAGGGTCTAACACATCAACTTCCAAGCCAAGTNTCTTTCCTTTTCTTTCTTTCTTTCTGTCTGCCTTTCTTCCTTCTTTCCTTTTTAATGGCACAGTGAAAAAAAACAACTTAAATATAATGACCATCTTCAATAATGATCTCCAAAAAAATTAAATATTTTTATCACAGATTATTGGCAGCAATAAGTAAAAAAGGAAAAGGAACAGTGAAGATAATATAAGCAAGAGACTAATTTTCAGAATACTGCCACTTTCAGGAAGTACTTCATTATTGCTTGTAGAGCATATTTTTCAAAAGATATGCCAAAACATAGTAAGGACTATTTTCAATGGCTTTCACAAGTGCTGGTGTCTGAGATAATGAAGATCTTTATTTAGCCTTTGCACAGGCTTTGTTAGTATATTGCAGGTGGCATAACAAAGAAAGGTTTCTTGGAAATATTCACTTCTTACATCATAATCTAACTCTCACAGAAGGCTAGTCACGGAAAATACTGATCTTGAGGTAGAATTCCATAAGTGATGGAGACTCTAAGAGGAGACCTGCATTGTGTAGGAGTCGTTCATAGTGATTATATTTTTATCTTTCACAGAAGTATAGATAATTCCATAACTTAATCTGAATTTAAGGAAATACATATACAAACTTATATTGCATATGGCTGATTGGTTCAGGAGATAAGAATTGTAAGAAATAGAATTTTTCCCATTTGGCCTTTTTTTTGGAGTGGCAATCATACTCAAATTAAGACAAAAGGTGCATGGCCAATACTAATCAGAAGCAGCATTAATGCCAGCAGTTTCTGGTATAGGTGCTCCCTTTTACATTATTTAATCAAAGACTTATGCCACAACATTTTATCTTGCAGGATTACCAGTAGTTGGTTTTCTTTAATGACACAATAATTATGATCTGAAAATCCCTAGTCATATGTAGTCCAACCCTTTTTAACTAGCATAGAATATGGGTTTGACCTCCTTTTTTTTTTTTTTTNTTGATAAGAGAAAATTACTTTCCTCATATTGGGAGCCAGAATCATAAAATTTATGCACTAGATTTGGAGTTCTAAAAATTAGTTATTCTAGACTTGACAAATTAGGGAGAGAAATACGAAGCAACATACACACATATAACAAAGAGAACACTCACAGCCCTGGTTGATATGAAAAATTAGGATAACTCAGATAACCATATTTAGGCAGGATGCATAAAAGAACTCAGAAACCTAAGTTTCATCAAATTTTCTTTGTAGATTCTTCTGTTAAATTAACAGAATTTTTCAACCAGCTACAACCCATAGGAAATACCACTACTTATCAAATAGTTTACAGGAATCTGTAGCTTTCAAGACATGACCAGAACTGCTTAGGCTGATTGTTAAACACAAACTGGGCATTCCTCTTATACTAAAGAGCTAGAAGATTTTTAAGAGAAAAATTCATAATTGCACAAGTATGCTTTCCCATGGTGACAGTGAAAATCGCAGTGCTTTGAAATTGCCTCACCATGGATTCAGATCGCTCCTCCAACTCGTGCCCCTGGTAAGAATTAAACCATGAAATGTGAACTTTCACAGTATTTTTGACCTACTGAATATTTATTATCCTAGAAAACAGAATAATTTAAAGGGATTATTCTGTTCCACCAAAACCTTTGCATTCTGACAGAGCATTTACCTTGGAGGAAAAAGGAATCTAAAATTCTCTCAGAAAATTTAATCTCACTTGGGTGACTACTCTTACAGCTGTATTAAAGCATCAAAGGAGACAGGAGCATTGCTTTTCATTTCTGTGTGATTCTAATATAAATCCTGTTGCTTACTTGTCAAATTGCCAGAGGAGATAACCCATGGGGAGTTGCACAACAAAAGGCTAAACACCTATGTCAGGAGAAGGGTTGATTCTCTAAGTTTACTCTCCTTCTCATTTCTTATTTGGCTACAAATATGGACAGGTTCCATATTTCTTTTATAAAGACAACCTTGTACAGGGAACAGGTCAGATAAAACACCACAAGGAGAAGAAAGTGATTCTTCCCTTGGGACACAGACATGAATGATATCACTTGATGAAGCAGATAGAAGGGATTGTCATATTGAGACACTGAGGAGCAAGTAATAGGCAGCTAGGTCTCAAAGGAGACTGAAGCTGTGTAAGAATTAAAAGGAGCAGCATAAGGCTTATTATAACCTTGAAAGCTACTGAGCATACTGAAACCTTCCTGCAAGGTTTTCAGGAGAAAGGATAGATTTTTCTCATATAAACTGTTTATATTTCTAGTCTCTCTGACCAGTAAGTGGATTTTCTAGCCTTAGAAACTTGACTTGCTTTTTTTATGTTCTGCTGCAAACTGAATTTTGTCTAACCCTCTTTTTTTCTTTTTTAATCTACTCCAAGGAATACAAAAATGTAGACAAAGCCAACTCCCTGCTCTGACTGACACAGGCTTCTGTCAGACATATCTATGATAGCTCTTCATCCAGAATACTGTGGTTTTCAGCTCCATTCTAATTTTCATGTATTTTTTAGCAGGTCTTGACACCTCATTTGATGTTTGTATTTCTCCAGGCAAGAAAGAGAAAATGAGGGATAAATACACTGCTAATACACAGGAGAATCACCTTACAACTACTGTGGTTTAAGTTGAATTAGGTTTAACTCATAGAAAGAGCAGACATAGGTAAGGAAGCCATCTTTTATGGTAGCAAGTTTCACAAAGGGTGCAGCTACTGATTTTCCCCTGAGTGCTTTTGTTAATGGATATGGTAGGCCACTTTTGTTTCTATTGCATAGTTTCTGATACCACAAAAATTCCTGTTGGCTTTGGGGTCATTTTTTGCATTCAATGTTGCTCAACACGATCCTGTAAAATGAATGTCCAACTTCTTGAATACAATTAATATTTAACAGAATGGATGGAAATTCTGTCTAATTGTTATTCAGCTGTATAATGGTCAAAATCCTTCAACACTTACAATATCTATATAAAATCCACTGAAAGGTGCAACACCTGGCATATAAAATTAAGAAAACATTTTTTAAAAGAGGAAGAATCCAAACTTTTTATTAGCAATTTATCTTTGTGTTGCCACAGTTACAATGCTACCAGATTCCTGATACTGCTATAATATTTACACATAGGTTTTATTGTGCACCTGCTTTAACCATGCAAAACTACAATGTAGTTACACAGACACATTCCAACCTTCTTTTTAATAGGATCATAAATGGCTTGGGTTGCAAGAGACCTTAAAGATCATTTAGTTTTAACCCCACAGCCATGGCCAGGCATGCCACTCACTAGATCAGGTTGCTCAGGGCCTCATCCAACCTGGTCTTGAACTCTCCCAGGTATGGAGCATTCACAACTTCCCTGGACAACCTGTTCCAGTGCCTCACTACCCTCTAAGTAAAGCATTTCTTCCTGAAATCTAATCTAAATCTCTCCTTAGTTCAAGACATTCCCTCTTGTCCCAGCAGTGTCTGCCACTGCAAAAAGTTCCTCTCCTTCTTTTTATAAACCCCCTTTAAATACTGAAAGACCACAATGAGGTCTCACTGGAGCCTTCTCTTCTCCAGGCTGAGCAATCCCATCTCTCTCAGACTGTCTTCATAGGAGAGGTCTCCTTTGGATCTGTTCTAACAGGCCTACATCTTTCTTGTGACGAGCACCCCAGAGCTGGGTGGAACACTACAGGTGGGCTCTCACATGGGAAGAGTAGAGGGGCAGAATCACCTCCTTTGACCTGCTGGCCACTCCTCTTTTGATGCAGCCCAGGATGTGGTTGGCTTTCTGGGCTGGAAGTCCACATTGCTCATATCGAGTTTTTCATCCAAAAGAACCCCCAAAGCTCGTGTCTGAAGGGCTGCTCTCAATGAGTTCTTCTCCCATTCTGTACTCATGTCTGAGATTGCCGCCACCAGGTGCAGCACCTTGCACTTGGACTTCTTGAGTCTTATGATATTCTTGTGGCCGCACTTCTCAAGTTTTTCCAGGTCCCTCTGGATCACATCCTTTCCTTCTGGTGCACCAGCCACACCCCTCAGCTTTGTGTCATCTGCAAACTTGCTGAGGGTGCACTTGATCTCACTGTCTGCGTCACTGATAAAGATATGAAAGAGCACAAGCCCCAAGAAAGGTGCCCTGAGGGACTCCATTTGTCACTAGTCTCCACCTGGACATGAAGTTATTGACCACAACTCTCTGGCTCTCCATCCAGCTCCTTATCCATTGAATAGTCCCCCCTAAAAAAATCCATGTCTCTCCAATCTGAAGACAAGGATGTTTTTTGGGACTGTGTCAGAGACCTTACAGAAGTCTAGTCAGATGACATGAGTTGGTCTTCCTTTGACCATTTGTAGTGGTTTTAGTTCACCATCCTCACACTGCACCCGTTTAATGTAGTGGGTTGAACGCTCCGGCCAAATGCCAGTGCACCCACTAAACTTATTTACTCATTTTCTGCTGTGAGATAAGGATTAGGAGAAAAGCAAAGCAAGTTCAAAACCTTAAAAGGTATAAAGAAAGTTTTATTAACAGAACTAAAAGAAAAATAATAAGAATCAGAATTAACTTCCAGAACACTCCTCCTCCTCCCACCACATCCTTTCTCTCCCACCAACAACATAAAGAGAAAAAACCTGAGACGTTCAGTCAGTTTATCACCTCTAAAATAATCTTTCTTCAGTTCATTTAGGGAGAGGAGTCGCTCCTGCCATGCTGTCGAGACTTTTCCACAAGAGAACAGTTCCCTCGTGGTTCCAATATCACAGCGAATCAGCCACCCTGAAAACAAAATCTGCTCGCAGTGTGAAAAACCCTTCCCCCAACACACAGTTCTTCCCACAACTGCTTTCAAGGGCTCATCTCTGTCTCATGGGGTACTATTTTAAGAATTATCTGTTCTGGTAGAAAAGAAAAGAATTTTCCCATCTCTATCTGAAAGCAAGGCTTCTCCTATCCCTGGAGCAAGGGTTTTCTTCTTCTATCCCTGGGGCAAGATTCTCTTCTTCTATCTTTATGGCAAGATTTCTCATCTCTCTCTTCTCTCTCAAGTTTCTCATTAGATCACAGCTCCTTCAACATCTGCTTGCTTCAGCATGGGTGCCTTTGCTCAGGCTGCAGTTAGAATGCTAAATCCCCACAATTGTATTCGTGAATTACAAGGAATAGTCTAATATATCATAGTCCATCACCATGGCCTTACAAAAGAATTTCAGCTTAAAGCATCTCCTCTTTCTCCTCCCTCTGGGCTTCAGCTCCTTCTTCACTGATGTCTGTGTCTCCATGTTGGTTTTCTCACATGTCTTCACTCTTTCCTTCCCTTACTTGAGAGAGGATTGATGTCTGTGAGGTTCATCTGTGCACTGAGAGAGTTAGTATCTCTCTCGGGCTCTGCTGCTGGTCACAGGATCTCTGCTGGGCAGCAGCTGAAGCTGCTGCATACTGAACAGAGAGAGACAGGGGACGCAGGAACGGCAGGATTCAGCTGCACCCAGCCAGCCTGAGTGGGCCTTGCCCAGCCCAGCCCAGCCCGGACGCGTGGGTGATGCAGGCCCCCTGTTACCTGTTCAGAGGCCATAAGCAAGACAGAGAGATTCCCAGGCTTCTCCTTTCTTGCTCCAGATTTAGGAGAAACCTTACTTCCAGAGAGAGGGAGGAGAAGACCCTTTGTTTTTCTACTAGAACTGCTCATTGTTAAAATAGTCCCCCAGCAGACAGAGATGAGCCCTTGAAAGCAGTTGCGGGAAGAACTGTGTGTCGAGGGAAGGGATTTTCACATTGGGAACAGATTTCCTTTTCTGGGCAGTTGATTGACTGTGATATTGGAGCCATGAGAGAACTGTTTTCTTGTGGGAAAAGTCTCCATGGCATGGCAGGAGCGACTCCTCTCCCTAAGTGAACTGAAGAAAGACTGTTTTAGAGGTGGTAAACTGACTGAAAGTCTCAGGTTTTTTCTCTTTAGGTTGTTGGTGGGAAGAAAAGATAAGGTGGGGGGAGGAGAAGTGTTTGAAGGTTGATTATGATTCTTATTATTTTTCTTTTAGTTCTGTTAATAAAGCTTTCTTTTTACATTTTAAAGTTTTGAGCTTGCTTTGCTTTTTCTCCTAATCCTTATCTCACAGCAGAAAATGAGTAAATAAGTTTAGTGGGTGCACTGGCATTTGGCCGGAGCGTTCAACCCACTACATTAAACGGGTGCAGTGTGAGGATGGTGAACTAAAACCACTACACCATCACAGCAGGGCACCAGAATGGTTAGGCATGTTTGGCCCTTATTCAGGCCATGCTGGATGTCTTGGATCATCTCCTTATCTTGCCTGTGTCTTAACACTTCCATGGATATCTGTTCCATGATTTTCCTAGGCAGAGAGGTGAAGCTCACCAGTCTGTAGTTCTCTGGGTCTTCCTTTCTCCCCTCTGTAAAATAGGAGTCATTTTTCCCTTCTTCTAATCACCAGGGACTTTTCCTGATGGAAATGACTTTTCAAATAGCATGGGAAGTGGCATGGCAACAGCATCAGCCAGTTCCATCAGAACCCTGGAATACGTGTCATCAGGACTCACAGACATTTTGTTGGCTAGGTCAGAAATTAAGGTCAAAATCACAAATCTGTAAAATTAGCAGATCATTTTTAAGCTGAAACAGTTATTTCTGCCATATCACAACCAGGGAAAAAAAAAAAAAAAAAAAAAAAAAAAAAAAAAAAAAAAAA